>JAMKCH010025348.1:0-111588 GCA_023653785.1 Ophioderma brevispina
TCAATTTGATCTTTATTTAAAGGACAAAATTTCCATCCAAAACATCAAACTGTCCCAGGAATGTCATTCCTAAATTCCCCACTTTTTCAGCGATGCAATGTTAAGAACTTTGGAAAAGCATTTTGTATTCCCCCCCCCCCCCATGGCCCACCACCTATTAATTCGGCAGCCTTAACGGAATAAGTGCATGTTGAAGGATGTGGTGGCATCAAGACTTAATTCATCCCACCTTTTTTACAGCAGAGCAGACAGACAACAGCAGACTACAATCACGAGCAGCTGGTTTGGTTTTTGTGTTTTCTTTGTAGACTGTTGGTTAAATCCATAAAACATGCTGGCGGACAATTGTCAACAATCCATCTTTTGAATGCCAATTTCTCAATTTTGTTTTATTATACTTTATGCACCACAAAGAGTTTTTAGATTGAGGCAATTGCATGGAAAACAAATTAACATCACTTTGACTCTCTCAAATCCACACTTTACTAGACCGGCCCATTGGGAGGTTGAACTATTTAACCCAAAAAAAAAAAGTGGACCAACTTCTGGAGGTCATTGGCTTATAATATTAAGATATATGGCCCATTTCATGATTAGGCGTCACTTTTGAATTTGTTCTTTTCCTTCCTAGCATGTTAAAATTTGGGATCAGGGTATCATTATTGTGGTTTTTCTATTCCTCCCTGTGGGCTCTACCTCCCATAGCCCAACTTGCTCCTGTCACAAGTTTAGGTGTTGTGATATATCATAACATGCCTAAAAGACCATTTCTGTGTCAACTGGAAATTAAGGTCATTTTGTTCAAGCTGCCATTCTTCAACACCCACATTTTCCCTTTCCTCTAACTGTAATTTTTGTTGGAGTATAAGTCCCACTTTGTATTAAGTCCAAATTAAGGAAATAGCTTTTCTGGTATACGTATCATATGCACGCAAAAATTCAGTGTGTGGATGTGGACAGGGTCGTTCACTTTACCATATTTTAAGTGGTTCTTAAAACAAACATCAATTTTTATTGGTAACAAAAAATATTGTCAATGATAATGTATTTTTGTCCTAGGATTGTTGGACTAAAACATTGTTGTATTGATCACTCTAATTTTGTTTACAGCAAAAATGGATGCAGAGCACTCATTGTCCGTTAACTTATTGTGTCACATCCACAATATTTTAAATGTAGAATTTGGGGTGTTGTAACAAGAATAAAATATTCCACTTGTATATATTTTTTGAAATACAATTGGAGAGCGTTATAATGGTACCCTACAGTAGGATTCATACGATCTTTATGGGCTGGGCAAATTAATTTTTATTTGTGTCCTTCACTTTTGTCACATCCATCACTCGTCACATCCAAAACAACTTTCTTTTCATTTACTCAAATATTAAACTATCATTAGTTGTACCCAATTAGTTGTTTGTAGAGCTATTGGGTCATTAAAACACAATGAGTTATGGGTCCTATTATGCTCTTTAAATTAATCCCAGACCACTTAAAATGTGTCCGTTCACACCAATTTGTCCCATCCATCAAAAAAAGGAGTTTGGATAAAAATGCCTACCTAACTCATCAACTAACTTGTTTGATTGGGCTTTTCACATTGTCTGGGTTCTAGAAGATTTTATAATGTCATTAAGGTTGTTTGATGTCTCAGAAACCATTTCCATTTTTATTTTTTTCATAAACACTGTCTTTTAAGCCTTGCTCAGTGAATATGCAATGGGCTTATGAACCATAAGTTGAAGCAAAAGAGGCCCAGACAAGCATTTAAAATTAAAAAATGTGTAGGTTCTTGTCAAAAAAATTAAGTTTGTGGACTGAATAAACATAATTCCTTCAGATTAAACACTCATAATAATGCAACTTGTCCGTTCACCAGAAAGAACGACTTTCAACTCCACCCCTAAAACTAGCCATATACTGGCTGATATCCCAATAAAAGTGTTTTTGAATATTCTACTTGTGTTGTAGGCACTCATAAAAATGTTAATCTTCAAGCATTCTTGGGTTGAAACACTTTTATTTCAACAACGCATTAGTTTTCCGTTCACATTGTAATATGTCACATGTATCCAACTTTTTACAACCATTGATATCAACTATCTATTTATCCTGTCCAGGGCTGGGGGCATTATTTGGTCCTATTACCTATACCAAGAGCTTTAAAAACCATTGAATTATCAGAGCCATACTTTGATTATTTTCAGTGTTGAAGTAAAATATTAGTAGTCAATTCCCATTTTTGGTATAAAATAACCTTGAATTGCCCGATATCGGGATATCAACCAAATTATTCAAATTTGTCATAGAGGAAGCCTGGGACATACTTTCTGTTGACCAATGTAACTTGTCATCATATGGACAAGTCAATGTCAAATTGTCAATTGTAATTTGAATTCATTTTTCAACAACATTACCCAAAATTAAAACAAGAGTAACTTGAATTTATTTGAGAGGGGTGAACAATTAGTAAGACACAGGTATTTTATGAAAACCTGTTAGCCTGGCAAGAAAGAAGAAACGAGAGTAAAGAGTAGTAAACAACTTTAACTCACTTTGAAAAAGATTAACCCTCAGTTGACAAAAAGTGGCGCCTAATGGTGAAACGGGCCATATATAACATAAAATATTTTCACAGATGGTTAGAATTCTTATTGAAACACAGGTTACTGGGGGTGAAAGTAAAAGTATGGTTTTTAAATTCAAGATTCCATAAAGTCCATAGGCAGTTGGGGAATTAAACAATATTTTGATTGTGCTGGAATAGGCTGGTTACAAAAAGTGATAAGGCGCTCCATGAATATTGTTTGTAGACAATTTCCATGGTTGTCGCCTGCCAGGAGAAGTGGCATAAGCTTTTCGCCATTACAACTGGCATGTGCGAATCGACCTAGCAACCTGAAAGTGGAGATAAACAAATGCCCACCGAAGAGCTCTTGTGAATGACCGTCCGTGCAAATCATACCACGAAAGGAAGCTTTAAATCGCACATTATCGAACATTTAAAAAGTTACCGATATTTTAATATGTATTTGTAACAATTTATACATTTATGTATTGAAAGTAGAGATGATTTGAGTTGGCAAACTTCGATTTTCAGGCTTAAACACGGGCAATCAACACGGAAGTTAGGGTGGCGAATTTAGCAGCATTGGCGCTGTTACACTAAGTTCATATTCCAGATCGTGATTTTTACACTTGTTTTTTACTTCCAAACTTAATTATTTTTATTTTCCTTGCTAAAAATAAATTGACACTGACCTATTGTTGTGAGTTTTTAAAATCTTACCATTTATATTCTCCAGCTGTATACTGCCTTGGGATGAGGTCAAATCACTGCCACACTAACTTGCAATCCATGATACATGTATTAACACAGTAATGTATTAGAGTACAATTTGGAATAGTACATTTCCATTATTCTTTTAACTTTTTTCCCCTGTTTTGCCTTTTAGGGATTGTTTTCAATTTCAATCCAAGTCTAGAAAATAAGAAAATCAATTTTTCAAAAATGATATCCACCCATAATTAAAAATATATTAATACACTTGTCAGTTGTATGGCACACCATGTGATCCCCAGTTGGTAAGTCATTTGTCATGACCAAAATGATTCAATGACGGTTAAAACCGTTAAATTCCTGCGTCATTAATCGGTTGATACCATTGCACCTTTAGGAGGGACTTTAGTGCGTCATACAACTGATAGGTGTATCATTTCATGTCATAGACCTACTTACCAAATTGCTTTTTGCTCACTAGGCTGTGACTGGGAAGTGGAAATTTCACTTTTACAAGATTCATCATGAAAAAAGAGGGGGGAAAAATCCCCATGAGGTCACCTTTAAATTTTAGAAAAGCATTGTGTAAACAAACATCATCCAGCAGGGTCAGACTCGGTCATGATGATCTCTCAATCCATGTTGTTTGCAAAGTATAGACAATGTTGATTATTTTAAAGATTTTTAAACAGTTAGTTCTATTAATTATTTTTTTAAAAGAAATAGAAAATTAACTTTACCCAGCAAAGCAAACTGCAGTATGGACTGGCTTATTTTCCCCTTTCCTGTTATACGGCAACACTAGCCCCAATAATTGGGACTTCACATTGACGTTTCGTTAACAGTATGACTTTAACAGTCTATATAGTGAAGTGTTCCAAAACTTAATGGGTATCAGTATGACAGTTTGGGTAGCCTTCAAATTTTGACCACTTGACAAATGTCACCTCCAATTTTCATTATAACAACCGTTGTTTCGACCTTAAACACTCTTTTCCTTTAGCACCACAGTAATATCCAATTTTAAATACAAGATAGTTTCATTAAGCACTGGAAATACAAACATCAGAGACTTAGTCACCGGCTCGAATCTTAAGTTACAAGGCTTGAATTCATGAAATTTCACTTCATACCAGTTGATGAAGAGAATTACAACTATCATGTTGTTGATAACCACTTTTTTAAGAATACTTTCAAGGTGGAATTGGTAATATTTATTCCGCATGAAAATACTGGAGGTGGGGGGGGGGGGGGGGGAAAATGTGAGACAAAAATTTTGTAATAATCCGTAATGCTTATGATATAAATTGGTACATAAGGAGGGTCAGGATCAGCAGGACTACCGGGAACCCTTTTCTGTCGGTCGCAGTCGTGTCATAAACAGGCTATTCCTACCCTCCCTCTGCATAACTGGAGTGAATGAAAGATTACTATGGTTGAATGAATAGGAAAGTTCCATTATATCTGAACAGTGCAGCCTAATCCCTTTACCAAATCAATTATCACTTCTTATATGTTGTGCATTTTGATATTCTTCAATCACCTTTCAAGAAAAATTTTATCCATCACGTCAAGCTTGAAGAATTTTCAAAGAGTAGAATTTCTCCTATACTCCAATGCAAGTTTCAGTCCAGAGATTTGGGGAAGTAAGTGCAAAATGGAGAGCAAATAACCGGATGTGCGACCGACAGAATTAGGCCTACTGTTGTGGGGTATGTTCTGAGTGACTTTTGGGATGGGGTGTTGCTTGCACTTGGGGACTTCAGAAAAGAAAAACCAGTTTATTGTTTGGGGTGATATCTCGTGATAATAAAGTTAACTTGAAGCCTTTAATATCAAAAGTAAAGAAAGAATTAACTATAAGCTTTCCTTCTTTGTAGTCAGTTAGTAGACGCCATGAAGGGTGGTGGCTTTCGTGCAGATGCGGCTTTTCTTACACTGACGCATGGGGCCTCACACAGCAACCAAGTGGAAATCTCGAAGGAGCTAACTGGGGGCCAGTGCTAAGCCTTAACCCCCTCCTCCTCTGTCAACCATCCATATGTCAGGTCAAACTAACGGGTCAGGCATAATTTAAACCATTCCAGTTCCAGAAGCTTCATTATAATGCTCCGAGCGTGCCAAGTCTCGGGCAACTCGTATGGTTTTTCCTCTAACGAGTTGCACACCTTGTACACCATACCCGGGACATACAGTGCCTTAGTCTGCCTTTCTACCCGTGTTTGAGTCCTCTCACTCTCAGAAATCTTTCAAAGATTTTACATTCCAATGCATGAATTTCCTCTAACGATGGACCATGATCTGCATACATCATTTAAAAATAATTAAAAAACAATACGAACATCGCAAAAAAGTCGCATAAATTTTATAAAAAGGCAACGAAGAAAAGAGATTTTACCGACGGTCGACGTGCGTTACTATGGACACGGCGATTTGTTTGTCTCCCAATGATGGCGGGATATTACCCACATGCAATTCGGCGCCGCCAATGGCAGACGGAAAAGGCTTATACTAGAATGACAGATCCTCGTAGCGTGTTATAATAAAACAAAAATAATGAATGTTTTCATGCGTGAAATGGAAAGAATATTTTCATTCGTTTGAAAATGAAATGTTCCATTCAAACTCGGCTAAGCATCGTTGACGGAAACATTCATCTTTCAACTCATGAAAATATGCTTACCATTGCACTCATAACATCATTATTTGTATACAGTACAATGTTATACAATATGACTGCTATTTGAGGGGCATGGTTGTTGGAAACTATAGGCCCAAGTGACTCTCGAAACCCAGAGGGTGTGTTGTGAATCAATACCCATGATGCATAGCAATGTGGAGCTATACGTACTGTACTAAAAACATGTCAGACTTAGGGATTAAAAGGGTTCCAAAAGTTTAAGAACCACAAGACATTTCAGAATCATGCCAAAACAAAACTCACTAAGTATAATTGCGTTGTGGGCAAAATGATCGTTAAAGTCAGGTTTTTATGTGTAAAGATAGGAATTTTTATCTGTGATACATGACTATGAGGTGAAAATTTCCCAAAACTGGGTGCATTGTGGGATGACTCAAAATACCTTGACTCGAACCATACTAGCCCCAGGAATACGCATCGGGGGCATCGTCATATATGTTTCGAGATCACCTTGGGGCCTATAGTTTCAACCATGCCCCTCATAGCGGTCAATATTTGTATACTATTGCACGGCTAAAATCGCGTGAGAGTTATATAAAATCTTCTAGCTGATACCATGCTGTTGGGCGAGGGACCATGAAATTGTTGAAAGGTGGTAATTTTTACCTTAAAACATTGTACTGAGTCATTTACACAATGTAAAGCGTAACTAACTTGAATTTCAATACTGATGACATAAACTAGATAAAAACATGACTGAACCTCCAAAATACTCAGCGTGGAATTGATCCTTTTTTTTTTTTACAAAACCAGTGAGTTCCCAATGCCAGGCTGTGGGTCGTAGGCATAGCCTGGTATACGACCACGGGAAAACACGGGAACAAATGTAACTGCTTAACGGTAACTTGCATTTACACTAAACTTGGGTAGAAGGTGCATGGATATAGTGCGCAGAAAACCATGAAGCCGGATTTTTGCTGACCAATCAGGAAACTTTATGCCATAATTCAAAATTGAAGCCCAAATTCAAAAATCCGGCTTCATGGTTTCATAGCCCTTTGGATGCTTGATATCTATGCCAATTTGCATGTTGATACGGCCTTTCGTTTTTGAGTAACGTTCGTTCCCGTTTCATAAAATTCCGATTTTCACCATTTGAGATATTGAGCGAAACGTATTCGAAAATAATAAAAATTGCAAAAAATATTAATTTGGCCCATATCTGGGAAATAATTTTTCATTTATTTTAAAATATAAATTATCACATCTTTTGAGTGCATTTTGGTGCATATAAGGGATGGTCTAATGGGTTAAATTATTTTTTTAATTATTGTCTTAAATCACTGGGTGAGTGATAATAAAAAAATACATAAGAAATGCTGTCGAGCTGAAGTTCGAATTGGTTCCCTGGAGGGAAAGATTAAATAAAAAATCATCCTGAGAACTAAAAGTAGTTAAAATTTCAAAACAAAATATAAATCGTATATGTATATATACCGTTCTGATGCTATCCGCTAGATGATATCTATTGTTCCTCTGCAAACCCATGCTTGTTAGCTTAATTGGTAAGAGCGTCGTCCTGCCGGGTAATAAGAGTTGTCGGTTTGAGTCCGGCCAAGCGCACATGTGTTTTTTTTCAACACATGCGTGCGCTGGCCTTCTCCAGGGAAAGATTTAATAAGAATTCATACAGATTTTGAAAAAAAAAAAAAAAAAAAAAAAAAGTAGTTAAAATTTCAAAACAAAATATAAATCGTATATGTATATATACCGTTCTGATGCTATCCGCTAGGAAAGCGATGGACACTTTTTGGACTGACCTAACACCTATAGATGATATCTATTGTTCCTCTGCAAACCCAGGCTTGTTAGCTTAATTGGTAAGAGCGTCGTCCTGGTAATAAGAGTTGTCGGTTCGAGTCCGGCCAAGCGCACATGTGTTTTTTTTCAACACATGCGTGCGCTGGCCTTCTCCAGGGAAAGATTTAATAAGAATTCATACAGATTTTGACTTTTTTGTTTTGAAATGTAAATTTAACTCAACCCCTTTCAATGACCACTAAAAATTGCATAAACCCATTTTTACCTCGCTAAAAGTTGCATAACTGCGATAGGAAGAAAATTATTTGCGTGCAAGTGAGGTACACACCATGCCATGTTGTGTGCAGTGCAAAGGTAAATTAACTCATAATATACATTTAGTAGTCATTTTTGTTTTTTCTCTTTTATAGTCAATTTATATTCGTCTTTCATCAAGTAGTTTGTAGCTCTGTTTTCCTCTCTCCTATGGTGCAGGTACGTTAATATTTAAAGCAATATAGCACATTTTTTTGAAGCGCGCCCCCAATTTTTCATTTTCTAGATTTTTATACGGTTGTATTGGTAACGTCTAGTAAACTAATACCTGTGAATTGTTAAGCTCGAACATGTCTATGTGTCCCGCAAACAAAAAATCCGATTTTAGGTAACTTAATATCGAAGATCTTCGATAATAATTCAACGGTGCTGAAACGGCCCTTCCAATATGAACTAAGCGGGAAAAGTTGCCATGTACATTCTACGCTCATCCATTATTTTGTTTTCATTCATTTCTTGAGGTGCACTATTTTCATCATGGACGGACTTAAACTTAGTACTTCCAGCCGCTGCCATTAAGTACAATCTGGGATCCAATTCTTAATTAGCAAAATCGCTTATTTTATGATAATTACATTCTAGTTCGCAGGTGTAGTTTCCTAGACCATTTCCCAACATTAACTGTGGCAAAAATCTCATTTTTTTTTTAAATTTGGGGCGCTCTTCAAAAATGTGCCTGTATTTTAAAACAAAAACACAACAAAATATTGAGTTCAATCTAAAAATAAAACCACACACCAATTTTATGCCCCTTTAGGGGGCATCAGACCATGTTTTATGAATTGATAAGGCCCATTAAGAAACCCTAGTCCATGTGATTCTAATAGTTTAGACACCTGTAACCAGGAGTTATTATGTATCATAATTAGTTATAAACAGTCCATGTGATTCTAATAGTTTAGACATGTAACCATGGAGTTAGTATAGTAACTAAATCTTCTTATAATACTAGTCCAATGTGATTCTATAGTTTAGACATGTAACCATGGAGTTATTATAGTACATAGTATTATTAAAAAAATCTATAAATACCCCTGGTACCTACAACTAAAGCACGTTTTCACTTTGTATTATACTTTAATTTCATGTTTAATTTAACCTTCAGGCTTACAACAAACGCAGGATGATTTTGCTGTGCCGCTACAGGTCGGGATGGTCTTCGTTTTGGCACATTTATCTGCATTGCATTTTGTAATTTTAAACTGGCACAGACAAGCAAAAAACAAACATAGCATTTTCAAGATGCACGTTTTTCCCTTAATCACTCCGAGGTATTTGTGTCCAAAGAATTCGAAAAATATTAAATAGATGCAAATATTAAATCGCAGACTGTAATCGTATAGTATTATACGTTCTGATGCTATTCCGCTAGGAAAGCGATTGGACACTTTTTGGACTGACCTAACACCTATCGATGATATCTATTTCCTCTGCAAACCCAGGCCTTTGTTGCTTATTGGTAAGAGCGTCGTCCTGGTAATAAGAGTTGTCGGTTCGAGGTCCGGCCAACGCGCACCATGGTTTTTTTTTTCAACACATGCGTGTGCGCTGGCCTTCTCCAGGGAAAGATTTCAAAGAATTCATCATACAGATTTTGACTGTTTTTTGTTTTGAAATGTAAAATAGTACCTCCAAACCCCTTCAATTGACCACTAAAATTGCATAACCCCTTTTTACCGTCGCTAAAATTTGCATATGCTATAAGGAAGAAAAGTATTGATCAAGTGATTACACCAATGCCATTTGTTGTGTCAAAAGGTAAATTAAACGCATAATATACATTTAGTCATGTTTTTTTTTTTCTTTAGAGTCATTTTATTCGATCTTTCAAGTAGTTGTAGCTCTGTTTTTTCCTCTCTACTATGGTGCAGGTAAGTTGTAATATTTAAAAAGCATAATAGCACATTTTTGAAGATCGCCCCCAATTTTTCAAATTTTTCGCGATTTTTATACAGGTTGCATTGGTAATGGCTAGTAAACTCAACACACCAACCCCCGCACACCCCACCTCCGAACAAACCCCACCCCCCACAGCCCGCCCCCCCACCCTTCCACCAAATTTTAAAAAAAAAAACACACACACACTCCCTACAACAACCACCACCACCACACCACGCCCCGCCCCCCACAATACTCTCCCCCTCCTCCCCACAACCCCCACATATTAAAATTTTCTCCGCGCGAAAATGTCTATGTGTCGCAAACAAATCGATTTTGTAACTTAATATCGAAGATCTTCGATAATAATTCAAAACGCTGCTGGAAACGGCCTTCCAATATGAAATAGCCGGGAAATAGTGCCAGGTACATGTCAATCCACGCTCAATCCATTAGTTGTTTTGCATTCATTGTTCTTGAGGTGGCACTATGTCATCATGGAGGACTTAAACTTAGTACTTCCAGGCTCTGCCATTAAGTACAATCTGGGACCCAATTCTAATTAACAAATCGCTTATTTTATGATAATTACAAATTCCGTTCGCAGGTGTAGTTGCCTAATACCAATACCAACATTAAACTGTGCAAAAATAATCATTTTTTTTTTAAATTTGGGGCGCTCTTTCTTCAAAAAAATGTGCTGTTATTTAAAACACAAACACAACCAAAATATGAGTTCCAATCTAAAATAAAACCCCAATTTAAATCACTTTAGAGGGGGCATCGACCAATGTTTATGATTGAGAGGCCCCATTATTAAACCCTAGTCCATGCGATTCTAATTAGTTTAGACAATGTAACCATGGAGTTATTATATAATATAATTTTATAATACTAGTCCATGTGATTCTATAGTTAGACAATAACCATGGGTTTTTATAGTAAATAATAATTATTATAATACTAGTCCATGTGATTCTACTAGTTTAGACAATGTAACCATGGAGTTATTATAGTAAATAGTAATTATTATAATACTAAGAATAACTCCATGAGTAACAACATCTAAGCAAACGTTTTCCTTTGTATATCTTATTTCATGTTTAATTTAAACCTTCAGGCTTACAACAAACGCAGGATGATTTTGCTGTGCCGCTCACAGGTCGGGATGGTCTCGTTTTGGCAACATTTATCTGCATTGCATTTTGTAAGTTTAAGCTGCACAGACAAGCAAAAAACAAACATAGCTTTTCAAGATGCACGTTTTTCCCTTAATCACTCCGAGGAGTATTGTTGTGTCAAAAGATTCGAAAATATAGATCAAAGATTAAAGCGCAGACTGTTTTTAAGGAATTTTTTATTGGCATGATCCTATCGGCACATATATAATGAATATCGCTAAACAAGACAGTATACCACATGTTTTCATGTCATTGAGTATTCCTTGCGAAGTTGCGAAGAAAACCCATTTTCATGCTTAATTTTCATACAGTGACGATCTAAGGAACCGTCATGTTTCTTATTTACGCTATCGTTTGCCACAAACCGTGTTTAGTCTTTCACACCAACCGAGGGATTTTCGGTGGTGAGTCTCAAGCTCTGACCCTAACGAAAGACTACAACGTTAATTTTAACAATTGAATTAAAAAAAAAAATGTACAGCTTAATCAACGTTTTTTCCTTTAAAAATATCAATCTATCAAATAGTGGCATACCTTTGTGTGTTAATTTTTAAGAAAATAAAGCGTGGATTTTTGAGGAATACAGTTTTTAAAATAAAATCAGGAAACGTTAGAAGAAGCGTAACTAGTACAATTGAAAAGTCGGATATTTTCTGAACCGGCGCGCTAGTGCTTTCGAATTGACCTTATAGCCGCCAGGCGCGTAACCAACCTGAGCCTCCGGGGGCCAGACTCAAGAAGTTTTCCCATTTTTTTTTCGGCTCGCTTGCTCGCCGGGTAGACCCATATTTTTTTTCTAGAACTGTTCGAAATTCTGAGAGGGGGGAGGAGCAAAGCCGCTTCGACCTGAGCACCACACAACATCACTATTTTTCTCCTTCCCCTTTCCTTATCCTTCTACCTTCCCCTTTTCTTATCTCTTTTCCCTTCTCTTTCCCCCTTTCTTATATCTTTGCCCTCTCCTTCCCCTTTTCTTCTCTCTTTTCACCTTCCCTTCCCCTTTTTTCCTTCTCTTTCTCCTCTTCTTCCTCCTATCTTTTCCCCTTCTTTTCGTCCCCATGTTTTAGCTTCTATCTCCGTCCCCATTTTAGTTGTCCGGGGGGGCAGTCCTGCCCCCTGCCCCACCGCTGGTTTAAACGGCCGCCACTGCTTATAACGCCTTATTACCAGCTGAGCGAATCCATCTTTCCTTTGTTTATCCGCCATTTTCGTTTCTGCATCAACCAAAATAGACATAGGTGAAATAAATATCACAATATATTAATATGCTGTAATGTAATTTAACTAAGGGTATTACTGAACATTGGTTTCCCAACCACAAACACGACTCTAGCGGGCGCGAACCCGCTATTCAATGTCCATTTTTCATTGATTGTTAGTGTTTTACTCCACCTAAAACAGACCCTTGTTACTCACAATGATATCTAAAATCCACATACATTTTTCCAAATCATTGAGGTTTTAAAAGTGTATTTTTTGCAATTAAAGATTTCCAAACGACTTCGCTCTTATCATTTGTGTGCTCACCGGTCACAATGAGGATGCCTTTGGGCAGACTGACTGAATCCTGATATTTTTCGCTGGCTTCTGTTCGGTATGCGTGCGGCGTTGTAAATATGGACAGGAAATAAATATGGCAAAAGCTTCCACGATTGTAAACCAAGCCGTGTACATTTATCTGATAATCTGGATTTTTTGCATCTATGCTGTAAGGAATCAACTTGAAACATAAACTTGTCGGGTACTTGTAACACGAACTATCTATCGTCACGAATCTTCCAAACAATGCCAGGACCTGCCAATATCGCCCAAAATCACATTTCGAGATATCGCGATTGAAGGTTTCGAGAATTATGAACTTGCATATCTAAAATTTGAAACATTTTAGGGAAAAATGATTTTATTTGGTAACATGTGGACATTTGAAACGTTCTTCAATTTTGAGCACGCTTTCCATTCAGTATCCTTTGTTTTCCTTGTCAATTTAATTACAAAGTGACTGGTCTTGGTTTGCAAAAACTAAAAACGTCCTCTGTTTCTTTGTCAAAGGAGACGAATATCACATTTACTGTTTGGCTTACTCAAAAAAGAGTCGATCGATCGCTCCCGAAGATGTCGGTGGTATTCAACATATTTCATACATGTTGAACATACTTTTGCCTGCCGAGGCTCTTAGAAATGATTATGCTGTTTGTACGGTTGTCTAAGTGTCATTGTCCAGGCAAAATAAATGTGGCCAGGGGAAGATAGAAAAGATGAATT
Organism: Ophioderma brevispina; assembly: GCA_023653785.1. Lineage (NCBI taxonomy): Eukaryota > Metazoa > Echinodermata > Ophiuroidea > Amphilepidida > Ophiodermatidae > Ophioderma > Ophioderma brevispina. The sequence continues at coordinate 13,379 of JAMKCH010025348.1, forward strand.
ATGAGGTTCTACAATTTTTAATTTTGTATTAGAAATTGATTTAATCAAATACTTATACTCAATGTAAAATATAATACAATCGAGCTATAAATATACAGTTAATTTGAATGGGAAAACTGCAAATATGGATTTTAAACGGCGGTTTTTGGTTGGAAGAATTGCTGCCAGATTTTCTTGTAAAATTTATAGCATTTTTTCCGGTGAACTTGAGTACTTATTATAATGTAAAACATTCATAAACTGACTGTACGATCTGTTGATTCTCGAAAAAAAAATCGAATAAAAGCTCCAGTTGTAGTCGTTTTTTAATACGCCGGTAAATTGGGACCTAAAATTTATAGATTTTGGCTGTAGTTTCCAAAATTGTATCCTCAGCCCACATGGTTAAGACACTAAAGACATCCAAGCGTATGTCTAGCGGTTTGAATCCCCTGGGTTTTTTGTGAATTATTGGACATAATAACTTTCATAAACGTTAAGTAGAAGAAGTTGTGATTTATCTGCTTATTGCTTGAAGGTGTATATTTGGATACTTTTGTAGAGTAAAAGAAATCAAAGATCACTAGTTTATCAAGAATAAAGCTTTATCAAGTCATTTATATTTGTATTAAATTTACGATGCGTTCGGACGAAAATCACTTTAATTCTAATGATCGACACATACAACACGTGTTTATAATGAATACTGTTACTACTTTCAAGTAACGAAAACCATAGGAAGAGTATATTAGCAATTAGTGTCAAATGACGTATCTAAAACTCGTAAAAATAAACTACTTCGGAGTGTATATCAGAACAATTTGAAATTGATATTCCCATGGATATTATTTAATTTTTGTCATCAAACAGATCATTGCGTATATGTTTCACCTTTGGAGTCATAGCACTCTTAGAGTAGTTGCTCTTATACTTTCTGTTGTTGAAAACTTTCTATGAGTAAAAAAAAATAACCATTTTGAGGTTAAGATGGCAGTTTGCCGACAAGACCATATTTCTAATTATCAAAGGGGTATTTATTGAAAATGCAGAATGAGAATTTTCTCATGTTAAACATCTTTCGTTATTGGAATTGAAAGGAAATAATTTCCTGTATCTACTCAATAAGCGTAATCGGGTTACATTCAATTTTATTGAATAATTTCAATGAGCAATCTTTTAAGTTACCATTAATCATGTATTTTAATTGAGATGGCTGAAAATGTGAATGATAATTTGTCTACATATACTCAAACCACATTACTTTATTGCGCTTATTTGTCAAAACACAGATAAAATTATCAAGTTATTGAAATTATTACTATCAACTAAGTTCTGGAACTCAAATACTATCGTCGGTATGTGGGAAAACTCTCCGGACCAGACCCGCGGACCCCCCCCCCCCCCGTCCACGCATTTTTGCTTGTTCTTCTTTCTTTGTTTTAACACCTTATTCTTGGATCATTAAACCCCACCCTCATCGTCACTCACTAGGGGGGGGGGGGGGGGTTAGCACCCCCTTTCAGGTTTTCCCCCCCGTCTAGCAGGAAAGCCCCCTTTTTGGTGCCAGATTATTCAACACCCTAAAATATTTAAAACAACGGGGTCATTTTTTGACCCCGTTTTGAGACAACTAAATATTGTCAAACCGGGGACTAAAAATTGGGTTAACGTGTTGAACCACTTTTTGTGTCAAAACCGGTTTAAAATACTCTTTTTTTGGTGGTCATAAATTTTGACCCCCAATATTTAGTAGTCGGTGCATGTGAATTGAAACGCTTTTTAGTGTGTTTAAATGTAATATCCAAAACAACCATCCCACCGGGTATAGGAAAGATAAAGTTGATCCCAAAGAAAAGGTTAGAATATCAATTTCATGATGGAAATGATTAGTTTTTATATAAAATGATAGCATTTTAGGTGGCTATAATAAGGTGTTTGGGTCCTAAAATAATTTGCGAAATTAAAATCATGTCCAACCTATTTCAGTATTTTTTTCGTTTCGTTCGCAACTTTCCCCTCACATATGACGTCATAGTGACGTCATAATGGGGATTTTGGTCTATTTTGGTACAAATGGAACTAAGAAAACGGCTAAGCTATCCTTGGTACCAATTTATCAGGAATCGTGGATGCTCAGTAAACCGGAAATCGCAAGGGGTGGAACCCCCCACCCCCAAAAAAGAAAACATTTTTAAAAAAAAATGCTCGGGTAGACGAGGGTTAATTTCATTTAATTAATAATTAAATTTTTGGGCTGTAAATAATCATGTAAGTAAATTTCAAACAGGTAAGCCCTATCTACTATGAAACCTGGAATCAAAACTGGGACCCTCTGATATGAACCCAAATACCTAATAAAACCACGATACTAATGCTACCAATAAAGGGAATATACAAGAACATTGATTTATGTATATACATATTATTCCTTTCAATTAATATATTTAAATTAAATGGACAAATATTCACATATATACAAAAACGTGAATAGGGTTTCAAAAACAAGAGGTTTTTTTGAAACTATAAAAAAAAATTGGAAGTGAAAATAGGCTACTACATTATGCTTGTTTATGTCCTTTCTGGGGTTAAAAATATCTTGTTGTTATAAAAAACTTTGAATTACCAACTTAGCGGATTTGAATCTCTTTTACTTATTACAACTTCAACACTCATTAATTTGCCAGCACATAACAGGTGTAACTGAGTATAATGTTGCTATTTTTTTTTTGCCACAATTTACCCATAACTTTACTAACTAACATGTATGTTGTGTTATCACTTCCTTCTCAATGAAAATAATGGTATTTGTGAATTCATTCTCATGAAACGTATCGTTGCCTCATTACAACATTAAAAGATCCTTTAACTATTATCTAAAAAAACAAACAATAAAAAAATAATAAATAAATAAAACTCAACTGGCGCGATTCAAAACTAATAAACGTAGGCTCCTTTATGCCGTGCTCATCACTCGCCCTTGCAGGGACGGGTTGGCCGGATTCTTCGCATTAGACAGTCAAGAGGCATCTACAGAAACAACATGCAGGCAAAATGCAATGCTTTTTTGTTTATAAAAACCACTAACATTGCATCTTGTATTTGACGGAATAACATGCGCTTCACAGAAAAAAAAGGACCAGAAAAAGACAATACTTGACGTAATTAAAACATATAGAAAAATTACTTTTTGTCCAATTTTTCGAGGCCTATACGACTAAAGTTATAAGATAGGCTCCTATTTGAACTTCGAATTATATCAAACATGTTATACACTATTATGGATCTCATTATAAGTGATTTACAGGAAAATACTGTAAATTCTTATAGTAAAATACTGGGCAGCAATTTCTGCCAACAAAATCCCATTAAACACAATGTGCTTTTATCAAATTCACTTATATTTTACAGTTTAATGTATATGTTTACCAAAATTAAACTGAATTTTACAGTATATGCACGGTGAAATTTTGGTTGACATTGGTGGATAGACCTACTAAGTTAGGATGTTCGTCAGTGATTTTTATTATCTTACAAATCACAATCTCTGTAAAACTCACCAAATAGATATTTTTCGTGTTTTGATTGAATCAGTTTTGAAAGTATACTGTAATTTTGGACAGTAATTATTCGGGCCAGAATTGCCGTCAGTAAAATACTGAAAAATTTATAATATTTTGAGTGTAGCAAAAATGTCTCATGCATACAGCTACACCACATTGTACTAATAAAACTTCGACCAGACTTCTATAGCCCCCCCCCCCACCCCCCACCCCGTGGTTGATTCAAAAGAGGAGACGAAATATCGCAGTATCCCCATGATCGCATAGTAACTTAAAGGTCCATGGCCCGATCGCTATAGCCTAGTCCCCAGAAGCCCAGATTTACCGGAAGTGGTAAACATTTGGGTATCAGAAGAAACCCACTATTTTTTTCTAATTACCCTGTGAAATCTTAGGGCCAAAGGATGTTGGTTTGGAAGTAATGAGCGAAAATGTACCCCAATATTGGTCGGACAATATTGATTTTACACAGTACTCTATGGAGCTTACGAAAAATCACGTTTTCTGCTCTCACATGAAAACGCAATTGAAAATATCGCTGCGAATTTTACAGGTGGGGTTTGGGTGAAGGCCAATCTATCAAGATGAAAAACCTAAATCCTTAATCGGCAATCCACTTTAATAAGCAGCCGTGCGGTGGTTTTCCGATACAGCAAACAGACACGAATGCAGATTGGTATGTTTGGAAGACTTTCATTTGGCGTTTGGGTATGAATCCCCAAAGTGAAAATTATTATATCTAAAAATGGGAATGTTATTTTCGCTCATATTAGGTATTATGAAAAAAGCTTGTGCTATAGTTTCATAATATGCAAAAAACTCAATTTCGCCAAAATGGTCGATTGGCCTGTTGTTTGGAAGACTCATGGACGATCTAGGAACGTAAGTCCAACCCATATGTTCGCTTTAAAGAGACATGAGATTTCCCATAAAGAAGCGCTCAATTTTTTCGAACCTAGGTTTTACATTATTTGGAATGCTTACCAATGTATTTAGATCACACCTGAAGTGAAATAAGCCGAATACCGCCGTCTTTATGTAATAAGTGAGATTTAGTAGTTCTGTGGTGCACGGACAGAAAGTCAATAGCATGTTTTTGTTTTTTTGTTTTATGGGAACGCTACGATAGCAGGCAAGTTCAAAACAGGTTTGCGGTCTTCTTTTTTGCACCTGTTTGTCCAAAAAATTAAACCTTCCAATACATTCTAGGTAGGTGGTCTACAAACCGATCCAGTGAAATTTGAGAGAAATAGAAATTCATCTCCTAAAAAATCTCCTCCTGTCACTTTAATTATCTTGGGGATTTGATACAAAGCCAATGCATGAAATCATTCCCAAACGGCAAGAACATATCGCAGCCAGATAGGTATCCTCGTTCTCTACACTATATCCTGTGTAAAATTTTCATTAACCACTTCAGCTCCATTGCTCATCTTCATGCTGAGAAGCTTGAGGTTGCCAGGGATTTATTCAATCCAGCTTTTACTATCTTTGTGGTGTCAATGGTGACTTTGTTTCAATAAAGGTAAGCAATGTTTTTCTCAAATAAAAAGTAGGCCTACCATATTTAGAAGAACGTGAATATAACTTGCGTTGTCTGATGACATTATAGTCGCTCAACAACACACGCGTGTAGACTGACTAAAGGGGAGATAAGCAAATAAGATTCGACAAAACTAGCCATCTCCATTTTTTAAAAAAAAAACACTTTGATTTCCTTTCTGAGCAAATTGGGTATAAAATGTATGTGCCGGGGTGTCATTAAACTACCGTGTCCGCGTTGACTGAGTGTCCTACCACCAATCTGTCTATTGTGTGCCATTTAGTGCTGTATGCATCGTTTGTTTCAGCACAGTACCCAAATGCCCTCGTATTTACAAGGTCACGGTTTATTCCGAACATGTTGCTATAGTAGCTAGGACACTCTCTAATGGGGACACTCAAGGTCTTTCACCGGTTTGTAAAGAAACTTAGTGTCCCCGTGAGAGAGTGTCCTAGGCTACCCTGTCAACATGTACGAATAAACCGTGCCTTTTGCCGAGGCTATAATGCGTACAGCACTCAGTGGAGAACACAATTACACAGATGGTGCGGTGTTGGGGGACACGCCCGGGGGGGACACTCAATCACACGGACACTGTATTTCATGACACCGAGATGTGACCAAGATGTGATTATGACCTCGTGAGTTGTGTGGGCAAACAAGGTATAGGGACATTTGCCATAATATACAACTGCTAGGTTCCTGAAATGATTTTCCGAATATATTACAATTTTCATGGGCACAATTAGATTGTAATTTTTAATAGAGTTTGCCTATATTCTATTGAGTACAAAATTCTCTCCCTCTCTTGGGGTAATAGGTCAATTGATAGTGGGGTAACTGAAGCTATACGTTGGATTGATTGGATGCCCTGGACTTTGGAATGGATCTTGGTGTTGCAGTGGGAAGACGTCACAGGTATAGGTAAGGAACTTATCAACCGTATAAACATATAATGAGTCATTATTCTGTCACATTGTTTCTTGACCAATCTGTTATTTTGATATACTTTGAATAACCTTTAGTTCAAACATATATATTTCCATGTATTTCCAAAATATAATATTTCCATTTTCGCTATATTGCTTTTTTTTCCTGGGGTCAAATAAAGGTTGGTCACGCGTGTGACATCAGACAAAAAGCATTTTTAATTTAAAATTCAGATGTACAATTCTGCGATTATTAAGTTCTTTTCGAAAGACAATGCTACTGATTAAAATGATTAAGCAATGGTCTCATATTCCTTACGGTCTGAAATTACCTACACTTAGCAAATGTTTCCTAACCTTTCATAGTCCCACATTTCTATGTTTTAAATTTTAAAACATTTTAAAGGCGTAAATACAAAATGTTAAAATACATTTTGTTAACTGGGTTATGTATCAACGGCAATGTCCTTTTATAACATCTGGGTTAATTTTGTTTTCTGTGCAGTGTGTGAGGTGGAGGACGAGGATACATGTCTTCATACCGGGGACGAAGTCATCTATAAGTATGGCTACGAGGTAATAATAACGTGCCGCGCCTTCAGTTTGAGGTCAATACGACATAAGCCACGAAGGGGCAGTCCTCTATAATGTAATATTCAAATAAGCGCAACTGTACTCCATCGACCTTTTATGCGTTCTTTTCAGAGATAATGCTTTATTAGGTCTAATATGCATTTGTACTTGACGTGTACTTGACCATGATCTTTTTACCTTCATTAGTAGTATATGTGATACTGAGCAATTCGTAGGTTTAAACAAAAGGTACTCCACTTCAAATTTTGGAAGCGTAAGGAAAAAAAACGGGGTCTATCGGTTATGAGGTAAAATTTCTGTCAAAAAGTTGGTTTCCTTTTTGAACCACTCGTCTTTGTCACTTGCAGTGGTAGATATTGGCTATTGTGACAACAGATAATGACACCCTTTCACAGGCAGTGACAGCCAGAATATGACAGTGGAATCAATAAATAAAGGCTTATGATATACAACGCGTCAATAAAAGCGCATAGATCTAAAGGTCTCTAAAAAGGTACAAGTAACTTGCCATATCTCTACGACATATTGTTTTAGCACATAAGCTCAAGATATAATCTACTTGGCCGTAATCTATTATACTTGGCCGCAACAAGGAAACTAAGACAAGTTACCCGACTTCTTTAACAACAATGGCGAAAAGATAGCCGATGATAAGGACATTGCTGAGAATTTTAACATATTTTTTGCTAGCATAGGTAAAATGTTTGCTGATAAAATATCGGAACCTCCCAGTGATTACGAACCACCTGCAACATCATTTAACAATCCAAGTAGCATGTTTATCTATCCCACCTCTGCTGCCGAAATCGATAAAATAACTTCACAGCTGAAAAACAGTGCCAGCAGTGCTGCTGATGGCATCAGTAACAATCAAATTATTCCTGCCATCAGTGACATCCTTGCCCACATTTTTAACAACTCCTTTTCAGCTGGCATTGTTCCATCTTTATTGAAAGAGGCTTATGTTATACCGGTGATAAATATGATTTTACCAATTACAGGCCAATCTCGATTTTACCAGCTATCTCTAAGCTTCTGAAAAAGATTGTAATTGTATACACTCGTATTAACTTTATAACCCGCCACAATATACTCACATCTAATGAATTTGGTTTCAGGCCCAAAGGATCGACATTATGGCAATTAATGAACTCTACTGTAAAATAACCAATACCATTGGCATTTTTCTTGATCTTAGCAAAGCCTTTGATACTATAAATCATAATATTTTACTAAATAGTAATACATATGGTATCAGAGGACTTGCCAATAGTTGGATCAAAAATTATCTGACAGCAAACAAAGGATTTCATTTAACAATATCTTATCTGAAACTGCAAATTTTACTTGTGGCGTTCCTCAGGGCTCTATTTTGGGACCCTTATTATTATTATATATTAATGATCAGCCTCTATGTAACAAAATTTCCCCTTTTATTTTATTTGCAGATGATATTTATTTTCACATCATGACCCTAAAACATTGGAAACAATTATTAACACTGAATTAATTAGTATTTCTAATTGGTTTAAACTAAATAAATTATCTCTCAATATTAAAGAAAACTAATTACATGGTATTAAAAATAAACATAGCAATAAGCAAGATATAAAGCTTAAGCTTAAAATAGACAAAAGCAAGTAGAGACAACTAAATTCCTTGGTCTACTCTTTGATCAATTATCATTCCCATGACGCAAAAATGTTCAAAATTAGTTTCAAAATACAATGGTATAATTTGTAAGGTTCGACCAATCCTCCCACCCGAGTTACTGAAAACATACAATTCCCTTGTTCTTCCCCATCTTTCTTATGGCGAAATGATATGGGCGGATTCCAACAATGCCGATCTTGACTCCCTCTTTTTACTTCAAAAGAGAATCATAAGAACATGTACTAACTCGATCTGGCTTGCTCATACTGATCCCCTCTTTACGTCTCTTAAAACCCTGAAAATTTATGACATCTATAAACTACAGTTAGCATCTTTCATGTTCCAATTCCACCATGATCTTCTCACAGCTGATCTCATTCATGGTGATTTCTTAACATTGACAGACCCTCTCATAATTATAAGGCATGGCCATGATATGTTCATAAAAAGAACAAACAAGGTAATATTCTATGGAAAAACCTGCCAACTCACCTTGAACATTCTCCGTCCTTTCCATCATTTAAAACTAACCTTAAAAGCAAACTCATCAGTCTTTATAACAACTACCCTTCTCCATAATTTTTATTCATTTCTTTCATCCATTTTCTGGCTGTTAAATATTTTTGGTCTTCCCCTGTCGGTCTTGTCCATGTCGTTTGTCCCGTCAGTGTGCGTGTGTGTGTGTATGTTAATGTTATCGTATATGTAGCTCAAAACCATCTTGCGTTACAATTTATCTTTAAATCAAAATCAAATAATGTTTATTCTTTGTTTACTGTTTATGAATATGATGCCCTTGATGGTTGTTTATTAGCAAAACCTTTTCTATTATATACAGTTATTTTGTTGTCCCATTTATATTTTTATCCCGGGGCCACTTGTATTCAAAGGTGGATATGATGCGTGAACAAGAAAACGCGTAAAAAGGGTGTCTTTTTTCCAACAAGCGATGTACGCGCGTACATCGTTTAGGGTGTCAAAAACAGCAAAATATGAAAAAAGGGTATGTTTTTTTCTTAACCCTGAAATTGTCATGTTTTATCTCATTAGGCAGGGGTCAAAATCATCCAAAATATTGTAATCGGAACTTGGGAAGTAAAGCAAAGCAAGATAATAAAGGGTATATTTACGATTCAGTGCACTGCGTACTTGTTGAGGGTATCGTAAACATAAAAATACTCGTTTAGGGTATGTTTTAGCTTGTTTTTTAGTCGGTGAAAATATGTGTTTAGGGTGCATTTTGAAAGTCCATGTTCACGCATCATGTCCACCTTTGAATACAAGTGGCCCCCGGGGATTTTTATTTACCGGGCACTACAACATCACGCTATGCGTTTAGTAGTGTTCCCATCGTTAATGTTTATTCAATTATATAATTATATTTGTTTATAATGTATTTCCAATTTAAATTTTATGAATTTTGATGTATATTATTATGTTATTATGTTGAGATGAAATAAATTTGATTAACAGCTCAAGATCATCATTAATTTTACAGAATGGTCCGATTTTGTTGAAACTGGTTTTAAATCGTTCAATGGATCATTCTAAATAAGAAAATGTATATAAATTGTGTTTCACCTTTCAAAGTGAGACTTTTACAGATATGGCTAGTGATCTCCCATAGACCCTGCAGTGGATGCCGACCATATTTGCCATTCTTAAAGTTAATCATCATCAAAACGTCATAGACAATGCGACCCATATAATTATTTTTGGCTTCTGTAAGACAAACAATTTGGCACCATTATTAAACAAACTGATATTCTGAAATGTTACCCCCAATGTGACCTTGAAACTGTTTTGCCTTGAGCTCTTGAACTATAACCCTCAGATAGGGTAAACTATACCTTTCTGAAATACTTAAAAGGTACTGATCATGATGGTATCCCGGGATGGTATACCTAAAAAACATTCTGAACCTTTTATATCCGACCCCTGTGTAAGCCTTGCCCCCTAAAATACATCCAAGAACAGACTTTAAAGAATAACTCCCATGATTTTTGGAATCTTCATACAAGTTTGATTTAGAAAAACCTTGGTTGCAAGATTCTATATGTAATTTTCACAAAAATACAGTTCCACATGTACTATCAGTCATAATTATTAATCCAATGCTATTTGACAAGGGCGATTTATTTTTATCAAATGGACTGTTGATTTTGTGTATCCCTCTATCTATTATTCTTTCAATACTTTCACATAATTGACAGCTAGTCCACAGTAGAGTGGAATTTATCATAAACTCAAAAGAAGTTTGGAAATTTTTTTGTTGAGTTATATCTCATTTTATTTGAAGGTTGTTTTCATAGTGTTTAGTATCAGTGAAACGGTCGTTCATTTTCCTTTACAGCGACACCTCATTTTAACAACCGCGTAATACATGGTTGAGTAACTCTCCTTGCAAGACAAGGACTTCCCCAACAACATGCGCCAAATTTGCCATTATTTGTCTCCAATAGAACAATCAGTTGCATCAGTAACAAGTATACAAATAATGAATGTTTGAGTGCAATAGTAGGAATATTTTCATGAGTTGAAAGAACGCCTCGTTGAATGGAACATTCCATCTTTCAACGAATGAAAATATTCTTTCCATTGCACGAATAATGAAAAACATTCTTTATTTGTTTTATATAACATTTAAGATCCTTGTCATTAAGCTCAGACTAGCTCATGACAAGAGCTTGACTACGCTGAGGCTAGACTAGCTTAACCTGGGCTAGCCATTAGCAAGACCCAGGGCCTAGCTCTACAGGGCTAGGCCTAAATATTGACCTTATTACCTTCTACTACTTGCTACAGTCACTGCATTAAATTTGGTTGGAAGAAACCCCCGGGTAGAAACCTCTATGGGCAGGAATTCCAAGTAGATCCTGCTGATATAATTACCGGCAGAAACAACAAGATCAGCCCCATTGTTCGCTCGCACAATTGACGCAAGTTCGAGACTCGCTGCTGCACCGCAACACAGTGCGTGCATTAAAGTCATTAAGTGACCCGCATTTTGTGAAGACCCACACGAGGCGTGCAATTTAATAACATGTGACCGAGAATCCTCCAAGCAAATGACAAGGATCTACTCATGTGTTATATAATAGTGAATTTTAAACTCTTTTCGTCGCAAAAACATTATTCACTTACCTTAATAGCGACGGTGGAAAGTCCATATGCCGCCACAACAGCATTGCACCTTCTCCTCATGCTCTGCACCAGTCTGATCACACGTTGCTGAGGGATGGTATCTCATTCTTCAAGGATGATCTGCCTCAAGTCGCCCAAAGTTGTTTCATCAGTCACTCTAGTCACTCAAGCTCATCCCACAGGTTCTCAATTGAGTTCAGGTCCGGGCTGATGATAGGCAGCCCATTCCATCATCTCAATTCCCTCATTCCGTAGGTAGTCATTGATGACTCTTGGTCCTGTGAGGGCGAGCGTTGTCGTCTTGTAGCACGGTATTAGGTCCAATATCACGCAAAAATGGTACTTCAACAGGCTGACGGATATCGCCAAGATAGTTAAGTGCATTAAGATTCCCACCAATTACCACCTGTCTGGTCTTGCCTGTCATTGATATCCCGGCCACACCATTACGCTTCCCCCTCCGAAAGCTGTCACTCGGTCAATACAGCAATTTGCAAAACGTTCTCCACGTCTTCTCCATACTTTAACTCGGCCATCCAACTTCCTCAAACAGAATCTGGATTCATCACTGAACATAACATTACGCCATGTGTTTAAGTTCCATGGTCGGTGTTACCGACACCAGCGTAGAGGAGCCTGCCGGTGAAGTTCAGTCATTTTAGGTTTCCTAGCTGCTTTTCTCGCCCAGGGATGGGCTTCATGAAGCCTGTTGCGGATAGTCTGATCGGAGACACGTCTGCCATAACGTCTTGCATGTCCGTTGCCTGCAAGTTCTGGCCGACAGTCTTAGGTTTCGAAGCGCTGCAAGGGAGATGTACGGTCTTCTGCGGCTGTTGTCTTCCTGGGACGTTCACTTCTGGGTCTGTCCTTGACTTTGCCGGTTCCACGAAACTTTGCTCTGAATTTGGAGATCATACTAGGGCTCACTCCAAATATTGCCGCAACTTACTTTGGGGATACACCAGCTTCAAGCTGTCCTATAGCACGAGCCTTTTACAGGTTGGACAATCTTGGCATGATGATGCTTGACTTAGAGACCAATGACCACTCTGAAGAAGTGACCAACAAGAAAGACTCACTGTTCATTCATCCATGTTGAACCACCTGGCACTTTCTTATTCGAAAAACCTAATCCCGTAAATAACATTGATTCATAAATTCGAAAGCATTCGTTATCAACTAACGCATCAAATCAATAAGATGACCGCAGAGAGTGATTGGCACATTTTGCTTGAGACCTGCCTGTAATCAAAGGGGAGGTACTCAGCCATGGAATTGGAATAAGTTATTGTTACAAATGAGGTGTCATTGTAAAGAGAGAAGAATGACCTTTTCACTGATATTCAACACTATGAAAAAACAACCTTCAAATAAAATGAGATGTAACTCAACAAAAACTTTCCAAACTTTTTTTTTGGATGAGTTTAGTAGGACTTTCAATTACATTTGTTTTTCTATTCACCATTTTCCTTTCAGCAAGATAAAGGCAAAGACGCAGGCCTCATGCTGGGACAACTTGCCTTCTACCATACGTTAGCACTTTCTATCATGCTGCTGAAGATGAGATATAAATTTGCGGGATGAATTTACAAGTACCGGTACGATTCACTACAGTTGCTGTCAGTATTGTTCAGAGGTCGGCAACGCGCGCGCCGCAATATCTGCATAAAAGGGGCGGAGACTATGGGTAGCCTCATGCGTAATTGACCAATGGGGAGGCCAACCTACTCAAACAAGCCAATCGGCATTCACTTCCGTGTTTACGCACGTCACGCTCTGCGCACGGTAAATAACTCTGAACAAATCTGGCAGAGAGTATAGCCATTATACTGATACGCAGCAATTCTGTTTTACACTTGTTTTCTTACGCGTGCACATATTTATGTCTTTATATGCAATACTTAAAAGGTGCAACAAGAGATTTAACATAACAGGTGTTAATAACAAAATTGAAAATTCTGATATTTGCATTAATGTAAAGTTTGCTATCACAAATATCCCATCTGAAAGGATTAAGCTGAGAATTTTATCTTTGGTACAAAACTTGTAAATTTTCCCTTTCTAATTTCCTATAGGAGCAAATAGGAAATTCTGGCTATATTTTAGATTGAAATATTAACATAAATTATAAAAAGTACCTTTTGTTTTCACCTTAAGACATTTCTGTAGCCAAATAAAAGGTAAGTGACCTCTTGAGTGTCTAATCTATATAAAACCATAACATGTGATTGAAAATACGGATGCCTCAAAATCACTCGTTGCACCTAATATGAAAATTGTTTCAACTCCATTCCTGTTTTCAGAAGTCGTCGGTAAAACAATTCCTATTTCCTCTTGTATACAATGTTGTATGAAAATACGCTAAAATATACACGACTATTTTTTATCTTTCGCGAGATATGCCGAAGCACAGGAGCATTTGGGACCCAGTGGCGTACCGACTGGGGGAAGTGGGGTCCCCCTCTGGCTCGAAAAAGCTGGACGATATGGCCCAAAATACTTATTTTCATCCCTCTTCTTCAAGAAATTTCGACCAATTTCAGCCTAAATTTAGGCACAATTAAAGTAGATTCGGCAATTTTCGAGCGCATTTCGCCAAGTTCAGACCTAATTGAACCAAATCACTGAGACGACTTACGAATTTTGCCCCTTCTGGTGGGACGACTGGGGAATTTTGCCCCCTCTGGATCGATTGCCTCGGTATGCCACTGGAAAAACCATATGTACCGGGCTGGAATTGAATCGAGCCGTCAACCTCTACTACATTACTAGCGCAGTGCTTTTGCTTAGGTTGGCAGACGAGAGAGAGATAGATCTTAAATTTTGAACCTTTGACATTTGACGATATTTGTATCTCCATAACCATAAGTTGTAGGCAGTACAAACTATAACTTTTTTAATCCTTGAAACAAGAAGAACACTTTGGTCCTTTTTACAGCAATCCAAACATTTTTCATTTTTGACCCCAGTATTACGGATTTCCCTCTTCCTGGATTCCGCCCACACTTTCACGGTACGCGTCGCCCAAGTTCCTTATATGAGCTGTAGCCGTGCAACTAAGGGTCCGAACCGTATACAAACTATACCTTTTTAATCCTTATAATGAGTCAAATACATTGGTGTATTTTTAAACACAATTTGACTTGATTTCAAATTTCTCTCTCTATACTAATTTTACCCCTTATTTTACAAAGTTCCCCGCATTTCCCAGAGGTTGAACCCAAAATTCTGATTCAGCACCTTTCAAAACTATAGAAAAATATCTTCAAACCTTCTTCCCCAAACTTCTAGAATAGGATTCTCATTTATACCCCTACTATAATTGGTAGATCAGTTCTACTTCGTTTGAATCTTCATCTGATTCAACGTCACTCTCATCGCCGCTGTTGGCTCCACTTTCCAGAATATCTGCAAGCTGAACCGGTGTAAAGAAATTGAGTGTCCCCCATGAGAGAGTGTCCTAGCTACCATAGCAACATGTATGGAATAAACCGTGACCTTGTAGACGAGGCCATTTGGGTACAGTGCTGAAACAGATGATGCATACAGCACTCAATGGAGAACACAATAGACAGATGGGTGGTAGGACACTCAGTCACACGGACGCTGTAATATATGACACCGGGACAACGTCTTCCTCAGTCCACAGAGGTTCAATATGTCCATCAATTATGAACCAGCCGTGACCGTCAGTAGCTTCTGGAATATTAGGGTCAGCAATATGAGCATATTTCCATATTCCCACTTGGTAGTTCACTCTTCTGATCAGTGCTGATAAAGACAACTCTTGCAAGGTGGCGTGCTACTCGACAGTTTTTGACGGATTGATGTTGTCGCCTTCGATGCAACATTTTTCCTTCATTATACTATAGCGGATGTCATTAACTCGGGAAAGACGTGGTCTGCCACACATGGCACACGTACACTCCTCCATCCCATCAAATAACTCATCAGGAACGTCCCAGGAATCTCCCATCTCTGCCAATATATTCTGAAACAAACCGTGGAAACTTCTGGAGTGTCTTAATTGGCTTCACCTTGCCGATTCCTTTGAAAGCGCTGGTGCTGTCACATCTGGTGAATGTCTGAAGTCCCAGAAGGGCTGTGCAGTATTGTGGCGTGAATTCATGGGCAAGTGTTGTTGGTGCTGTTTGTACTCTACCTTGTTTAAAGACGTTTTCACGTTCACTTTCTTATTTTTGTCTGCTGCTAGAAGTCTTCCTTTCTTTCCAACCTTGTTTTAGTGAACGATTCCTTTGCCTCTTTCCCAATTCCTTCAGCTTTGAGGATATCAGCTTCAATATCAGGAGTGGCTACACCCATGATACTTTGCATGCTTCTATCGTTTGGTCGACTGCACAACGAATCCCTTTAATGTAAGACCTTGCGAAACCGATGCATGGCACCTCTTTGTAGTAGGCCCGTGCAGTAGGTCAAGAGCGCCAGGATGTTTCCTCCTGGTTAGCTTTTAAAGAATACTGCAAAGAAAGTAAGGTAACGGGCAAAGTTCTAGACGCCTATTAAGAAGAGATCTACCATCTCACAAGAGCAATGTGTGCACAATAGGAAGTCGTTTGTCTTCATGGCTTGGATAAGGTCAAGTACCGATTAAATGTGGTCCATGTATGACATCAACAGTTGAGCCGTCTTTCCTTCTTGTCACGATCTGACGTCATCCTTGAAGCTGCCGTAGTCGTTTATATACTCGTTGAAGAGGTCATCATTCAACACGGTTTCAAGGGTGTCTTTGAAAGGCTGTTGCTCAAGATGTTTCATACGTTGCTGTCGCTCACCAAGACAACTTTGGAATGGAAGTGTTTTGCTTTTGCTCTTTCAATGTAAACTTGTCCAACAGCAGCCTGTCCAGTGATCCTAGCATGACTTAATGGCAATTCATCGCTCTGTTGTAATTCTTTCTCGAAAGCACCCCGTGAAGCGAGAAAGAATGCGATGCGATAAGTTCAGCTTCAGTCCGGTTCCGTACATCTTCTTCCCTATCATTTTTAGGGAGGCGCAGATATAGCATGGAATTACATTGTGATCCTTGTATCTCGTTGGGTTACTGAACAGTAAAGGATATGCTTTCATACAGACATCTAAATGAAAGATAGTAATGACGTACTTCTGACCAACCTGTGTTGCATTTTCCGAAAACTGAAGACATTCTTGCATCGTCTTGTAATCGGTAATTGTGTTGTTGATTACAGGATAACCAATAGTAGTTAGGTCTAATTCCTGTTAGGGAAACAAATCCGTTCCATCCTGGTACATTCTGATCCTATCCACTTTTACCATTTAAATGCTCTCACGAGAATCCAAGCTAGGTTCTTTTATAAAGATTACTTCATTGCGTATTCACCACCAGCGTATTCCCATTGTTTACTTCGTGGCTTGGGCTTTTTCGACGTGTTACATAGCAGTCTGGAAGTGAATCAGAAGGATGCACGTTCACTGATCTCGCACCACTTCTGGGAATGCTTGTTGCTTTTAGACCGGGTTCCACCGGAATGAAGAACGATCTCTACCTCTTCAAGCATTACACCATGTGCTGTGTGTATTGACGTTTTTCCTGTTAAGGTGTTGAGATTCTGGTCAAAGTTGTAAAAATCCGAATGAAACAGCGATGGAGAATCCGGTTTTCTGATAATCTGATTTGACAACAAACTTGATGAGCTTCCTAATGCTTCTGCAATGACAGTTTCAACTTTTAAAGCAAATAATGTTAATTCTCTGAATCATTCATAAATAGTGATTAGTTCGGCACTTCTGAATAAGTACCTCAGCGTCATGCAGTCTAGGAAATGCTTTGGTAGTTTCCATTTCCCTTTTGCGGATGCTCGGCAAATGCCTTGACCAATAGAAAGACCAAGGCGACTTACTCTAGTATCGTCAGCTGCATCATTACGGCTTATTAATATTTTTAGAAATTTGTTCAGTTCTTCTGGAACTACATCTTCAAGACTTTCAAGATACTGTGGTGTAGGTGGCCAGGGCATACCTTGAAACTCTTCCCATTTTGCAAAGACTTCTAAGATTGTTGTGCGTGGGTAGGTGTCAGCTTCAGCAATAATGTCTTCATTGCCTAATGCGTATGCAGATGATATTGCTGACTCAATATTTGTAGGAAAGATGAATTCCAATTACGATGGTAACTTCCCGGTGGAACTTGAGAAGTCTACTCGAGTATTGTCACTATTTTCTATTTTTCTGTCCTGTACTTTGGGTTTGGAAAGGCAGTCTTTTTCAGACTGGAGGTCACTCAATTTCAAAATACGACCTTGTTCAATCATTTCTTCATGTAAACTACAGAGAAGGCAGTGTGTGGTTTGTGCTTTGTGGTTTGTACTTTTTTCACGACTTTGCCAGTATTCTGGCTATTGAATGTATTCTTCGGCAAAACGCATGGAATTGAGCCTCATAAGGTAAAAAATGTCATTATCCTCTTATTCTTTTCAGTACATTTTTCGTTTGCCTTTTGTAGAACCGCCTTCAAGACATTTCCTCCACCATTGAATTCAAACTTGCTTGTTGCTTCTGTGGTCCCCACTCCTTTAGTTTTAACTAGTTTTAAGTTTTTCTTTCTCCGTTTTGTTACGGAATATACAGTCCGGGTTAATGGTTATCGTTACCTTTAAGATACTGAATCGAGACTCCCAAAATGTTAAAATGAAAGATAGCAGTAACAGCTTCCAAATTAAGGTTTATAATAAAAATCGACATTTTTTACCCTCAAAGGTCAAATTTAGTGACGTCATTATATTTCGCCCATTAGGCACTGCTGAAAAACACATTTGGAAATAATAAAACAGCATTTAAATGGTCCGCACATCCCCACTACATACGAGTTATAAGTATGGGCTAAGGGTTTGTTTTTTTTTTTTTGTCAGAGAAAATAGCTGATAATGCAAATTTGTTGAAGGTACTTCTTCTTGTTCACTAGGACATAGAGAATTCAACCATGGTCAAGTCGGAGGATCCTGAGGGATGCACGGTAACGGGACATTTTGTCTGCATCTCTTGGCAGGAGCAAACCTATTTGGTTTGTATCTCTTAGCAGGAGCAAACCTATCCTGATTAGCAATATTATAGCGAGGACACGGTCAACTCTTCCTGATGTTTTACGGGAGCGTCCAAAACCTTTCACTCCTGGATTTGTTTCCCCAGCAATTGGCCCAAACAAATGAGAAGGCTTAACCTGTGCAATTCAACCTAACCTCTCATTGCATAACATCCATACTGGTCCTGCTCATTTGTTTGAACCGATTGCTGGGCACAGAATCCTATGTATACCACAGCACTTCTATAGCGAATAGGCCTACCAAGATTTTAAGATATAACAATATATTAAAATAAAGTCCACTCAAATACGGTATGACCTGGACAAAATTGCTACAGGTTTTTTTTGCTGTAACTTGTTGTACAACCCCTCCCGAACAACATATCAAAAAGGTAGAAAAAAGGAAGCATGGCAAGACATGCTAATTTGCATAAAACCTATGCGCCATTTGTGCCTATATTTTGGTTATTATTAAACCCCATCTGTAGAGTTTTGCGCTGATATTTCAACCCGTTTTAATGTGAGAGCTAAAACATGATTTTCTTAGCCCTCTATGTGTAAAATTAATATGGGTCAACCAAAATGGGGCACATTTTCGCTCACAACTTCCAAACCAAATATCCTTTAGCCCTAAGATTTCACAGGGTAAATGAGAAAAATAGTAGCTTTCTTCAAACACCAAAATGTTGACCACTTCCGATAAAATCTTGAGTATGGGGACGATGCTATTAGCAATCAGGCCACGGCCCTTTAACTATTGAGTCTTTCTTGCTGTCCAACATAGGACCCGAGGTACTTGAGGTCTAACCTTTTTGAGTTGGGTACTGTGTGTAGTGCAGATAGGTTGATGATTCTCTTCCTCATTGACGGTCATGTATTCCATTCAGTCTCTTTGACATTTAGATGTAGGCCGACTTTATATGCAGCATTCTCAAATGATACTTTTTTCTTGTGCAGCACATATCACACACACTGTTGGAGCTGCGTATAGTCAAGGTCTGTGAGATGCTGATGACTTTGGTGACGTCTAGAATGTTTGACCGCTATTTTATGCTGCTGTCCTACGTATTACCCAGGCTATTACCAAATGACCCCCTTTTTAAAATATTCACATACTCAATGACCCCCCATTTTCTTCTTTCCTGCTATCCATTTTCACAATTTTGCATAAAATTATCACCTTTTTTTAAAGAATTAGAATACCCAAATTCAAAATTTTCGCAGCCTACGTGCACATTTTTAACAATTTTATAATTTCATGGCAGTAATTTTATAATTTAATGGCAATTTGAACTCTGGAAAAGAGGCCCTTCCTATTTTAACTTCAGGTTTTAACATCATTGGCCCCCTTCTTAAAGTTTCATACTGGATGACCCCATTTTTATTGAGCTGGTGTACCGAATGACCCGGTATTTTGGGTATATTTTATCTGAAAGGACCCGGGAGAAGCTATTTTTTACCTGGCCGAGGCACATATAACCATCACTTCGCATAGGGAGTGCCCCCAGCACTAGTTGACCCAATGTGTTTGAATACTCTCTGATAATAATTTGCTAAATAAAGATCTTCCCATCCCGATTGCCGTCTGACAAATCATCTCGAATGCAAAATTAATTTTGGCGGGAAAATTGCGGCCATCTTGAATAATAACCATCACTTTCCACTTGTTTGACATATCAATTGCAAGTGCTACACACCGTGCAGGCATAGCCATGCAAAACATGTTTAAATACTAACAGAAAAATGGAAAATCTCCATAAACATGCATTTATGAGCTATATCCCTTTTCGAAATATGGGCGTATACGTCCACGTAAGATAAATGCAAATTAGCATGTCTTGCCAAGCTTTCCTTTTTCTACCTTTTGATGTTGTTTGGGAGATCTTTTACTGCTAGTTACAGCAAGAAAACCTTTTGTGGCAATTTTGTCCAGGTGTACCTACTACCTAGTATTTTCATAGATTGAGTGGACTAAAAGAGCTTACTAACCAATTATATTTTCAACATTTCAGAAACACCTCTTTCTACAGACCGTTTCACGTTTTTGGAGATATTCTTAGTAATTGGACAGAGCTACATTGTTCAACACAATGATTTTGGTAGGGATGCATTTGACGAGTTATCGGATTATACCGCCGGACCTACAGAGTGTACAAAAATGTAACATTCAGAAAAACTATTAAAAATACCTCTTATCAATCTTCACTAAATCTGTGTTTGGTATGAACGCCTAATTATTCCTACTTCAATTCCCAAGTTTAACCCAACCCATTTGGCCATGGGTCCGTTGATCCAGAGATAAATAATTGAAAGGGGTGTAAATATTAGGTTGGCCATTTCACCTGGATGTTTAATCTTCAATTTGGTAAGTAGCAAAAAAGGCATTGAATATGCATTGGATTTAGTGACAAAACTTTTCAAGAAGTGTGAATAGATTAACATTTGATTGTTTTAATTCAGGTAGTAGTATTGATAGTAAAAAAACTGTCTCCGATTCAACATTAGAACATTACACAATGAGCATTAATTGCTTCAAGATGACTGGTTCTCAGCCTGGTAACCATCCAACGCCACTATTCACCACTGAAGAGCACGTGTTTATGGTGGCAACTTTCATCCAGACCAAGAGCATGTGGAAACCATTCGTGTCTTTTCGTAGCAATTTCCTAATAACCACTTACCAAATAGTAGTGCACTACAAAGAAACTAACATATACCAGGCATATACACTACTGAGAGACATGGAGTGAGCTTAAATAGGAAAAGGCCAGCAGTGGAAAGCAAAGAACAGCAAGAACGTAGGCAAACCACGGTCACTCAATTGAAATCTATACAAGGAATACACTACACTTGACTCCATCTTAACTTATCACAAGGATTGATTTGGCCTGGTATCCATACCACATCAACTGGAGGAGTGCACTCCTTGCAAATGATCTTCCAAGAAAGGTAGCCTACTGCAACTGACTTGTCAATCATCCCAATAGGTTTCCGCAGCTTTCACTATGCTCATTCTCCTAGTGGACTGAAGTCAATTTGACATGCTTTCATAATTTTGCTATAATTTCCTTTGAAATTGTCCAAATCGATCAGGGGAAACGATTTTATAAACTGTTCTATCCATTGCAGTTTGCAAAACCAGTTTTCATTTAAGTGCTTTATTATACCTTTCAAAAAAATAATTACGCATGTTACTTTTTTGGCAAACACGGTACTTGATATTTTCAAGGGATAAACTAGCAGATTAATAAATGCATATAAATGTAATCGTTTTTCATTTGAGTTGATTCCGCCCTCCCTGATAAACAGTTTTCCCGCGATACTGGTGTTGCCAATGGGTAAAAAAAAATTTACCTTTTCATGTGGTTGGCCAAGAAATTTCCACTCATTTTGGTTTGTCGTCTTACCCAAATTGCCCAATAGGTTTAATTGTCTGACCAAAAATCAATTTGTTTTTACAAAAACCAAAAATATCAAACTCATTTATACAAAAGAATTGGCAAAAACATGACCCATCCATAGGAGAAGCATGATGAAAAATAACCCACCATCATAGTTTTAGGGTGAAAATGCAACCCATATTGTTGGTAAATCATTATGTACCTACCCTTTTTGTACCGAGTAACTTCCTCCCGAATGTTTCCCCATGTCTTAGACACAAATCAACAAACATCAAAACAATTAAGTAATCTGACGTTAATTAACTCTTTATTGCATTTTTCATTATCATTCACTCACATACTTTGGTATGCAAAGTTTATAGGTAACATGTTCAAAGGAATAACTTGATAATACTTATTCCATCTAAGAAGAAATCTCTGGCACCATCACACACTGCTATGCTCTATTTTCACTACAAATGTAACTGTAGTTGTTGCCAAAGATACACCATGCAGAAAATGCTTAAGCCAAGATGTGTCATACGAAAACGAATTTTGGTGAATGGTGATTTAGGAATTTTATTATACACCCTCAAATCAAATTAGAATCTATATTTTACATCTTTACTGTACCCAAGTATTGATTTTATTAAACTGAATACCATATATATGATTTGACTGCCAATAGCAGTATTAGGCCAAATGCAACAAAGCCTCCAAACCCAAAAAATATAGTACCAAGCTTAAATTGTTAATAGATGCTCAGAAGTATAAGAGCAAGCATATTTGCAAGTTCCCAACAATCCCCTTTATGCCAATTCAAGAAAACTAGCTTTGTACAGGCATAACAATTTAAAGTTGTTTTCCTATTAAGAAATGGATAGTTTACATTATCTACAGCCTTTACTATAATACTAATCATTCAAGGTTGTCATGAGGTAACTTTTCATATCTAATTTTTTTTTTAAAAATTCACTCACCTACATTATTCCATAATTTGTACAAGAGTTTTTTAGACTTATGCTATAATTTCTCATGCTCTTTGAACATCGTTTCTGAAATGTTGAGCTTGGTACCACTTTTTTTTCACGGGGTTACTTCATTTCTTTTGGACTACTACATACAGTAGCACTAATTAATAACCTATAGATTATTTAAAAATGTTAAGCAGAAAATGTGGCAATTTATGTATTTAGTTCTACACCATCAAATAAATTGGAGAATGATTACTTCTATTCAATCACTGTTACCTAACATGGACTTTAGTTGTATGTTGACCAATTGTATTTATAAGATCCAATTTTGTACAGGTAAATGCCCTTTTCTTCAAAATGATAACCAGCAGTTATTCACATTTTGCCATTTGCGTGGAGAGCCTCTAACTGGTAGGAATAAGAATGGAAGCATTTTTTACAACAGTTTGATCACTTTTGATTCTCTCTACACAAAACCAATGACCTGGCAATAGGTGAATCATTGTTACATAACACACTTTATTCCAATACCATTTCGAGGGTCTACCAGCAAATGGTGAACCATGCAAAGGGTTAATTATGTTTATACAACCAGACCAGTTAAGAGCTGGGGATGATGACTGAAGTCAATGAAAGTTGAACATATCAACCTTTGAGTACCAGAGTGTACAAAGTTTATGTATTATCTTATAGAATATAATGCAGCTATATTACAGTTTGACATAGAGAACAAGTGTGGATGTCTGGCCATGTTAATTCACTAGGTCAAAAGAAATAAAGTTTGTCTCATCTTCCAACCCTCATGTTTTTGAAAAGTTATTTCCATAAAATCAGCCAGAAATCAACCATAAAGAACAGTGGACTTATGATGCAGAAAATAAATCCACTGTAATGCATAGCCTATTTGACTAGTGGTTACTAGTGGTTACAGAAGAAGCTGAAACAAACCATTTTTGAGCCTAAATTGTTAATTTTAATTAAACCATGCTTTATGGAAACATGGTCAATCTAAATGAATCCAAAGTCATGAATTTTCTTAGTTAGTAGCTGTGGTTGAGAATACATTCACATTTCTTATTATCTCACTGTCCTCTACACATCTTAAATGTGATTACTTTCCATAAAAGCGTCATATATTAAGGTCTTAAGTGGTTTTCAATAAAATAGACAAAAACTGTTTGATCATAAGTGTAATGACGTGAGTTTTGACTTGACTCCACTTTACTTGACAATGTTGCTTGTACGACGACTGAAAAACTGTGCTTTGCAGAATTATTAACAGATGTATAGTGATTCTCGCTAATTTTGAAACAAAATTTTGGTTACCTGTACATAAACCCTGAAAGTGTGTGATGAATGCTCAAGTATACCCCAGTCGAAACTGGGGTACGACACAGAAGTGCATGTCTTGGAATTCCTCCCTCAGTATAGACACTATTTATGCTGGGGTTATTTTGCGATGAGAGTGAGGCTTGGGTGGCTCCGCAGACCAATGCCTGCACGTCCACGTCAGCAGCAGTTGTGGCAGCCACACAACTATCGCTTTAAATCCACAAAGGTCAAGCATGAATAGAGTCTATTGAAACATGACGGAGTAATTCCAGGAGTCGCCTTGTACAGCAGTCTGTCATTTTCTAAAAACAAGTAAATGAATAACCTACCCACCCTGCATGTTTTATCTATATACCATGTTATAATAAACACTCTTTGTATGTTTATGGTAGATGTATAATGTAACATATGTGAAGTTTCTATCAGATTCAATCTCTTGTACAGCAACAAAATTAATAGCTGATGGGAAAATGTCAGTTTTCAATGTG
Source organism: Ophioderma brevispina (assembly GCA_023653785.1). Classification (NCBI taxonomy): domain Eukaryota; kingdom Metazoa; phylum Echinodermata; class Ophiuroidea; order Amphilepidida; family Ophiodermatidae; genus Ophioderma; species Ophioderma brevispina. Next base: position 38,012 of record JAMKCH010025348.1, read on the forward strand.
AAGCATTAGAACTATAGAACAAGTCAACAGAATTACAATAATTGAACTTGTAGTAAACTTATTGAATTCAGCACAGCAAATCAAATGTTCCTAGCATTGGCAATATCCTTACTGGCTGATAAGATGGGTAAGAAATTGGCATGCACTTATAGCATAGGGAAAGTGGGACACACATTTCAGGAATGGTTACATCTTTCATAATTAACAATTTATATTGTATGACTCTTTGAAGGCAGTTCAACGAAAATGAAACAAACCTCTACACATGCAGTTGGATACAACCTGACGGAGGAAAATCTTACGCCTGTTTGTACATTTTCCATGCACTGCAAATGTAAGCCTGTCGACATAAACTGTTAATATACACCATAATGCTATGCCAATCACTGCCTGTAAATGTGAACTTCAAAAGATACCTTGTGTTGCTATCTCCAATGACACAAATGTTTTAATTTAGATAGTTTACTAGAATCCAACGGATGTTTACAATCTGAAGGTACACTCGCCATTCATTAATCGCTATCACTATCTGGCTTCATTTGATCAATTTCCTTAACACGTTTCTTTAGCCGCTCCACTTCTTCTTGATGCCTTCGGATCTCCCTCTCGTGGGCTTCAATTTCATCATCGTGATGCCGCTTTAGTGTTTTCAACTGTTCATCTTGCTGCAAAAACAATTTTATAAAATAACATCAAGAACAAAAATATTGAACAATTTTTGTACAGATTTTAAATCAATGCCTTTCACCTTTATGACAGCATATTGGTGCCCTCTGGCCATTCTTCTTAATGTTTCAATTCTAATCATAATTATGGTACATTAAACGACCACAACACCACATGTGTGAGTTATTCATCCAAGGCTGCCAAAGCAGTCAACTCTAAGGCATGCATGTTTATACTCAAAGCAACAGGAAAATTAGGGATATTGGCAACTGGTATATCTGCAGCATAAACCTGTAACACCACAGAAAGCAAATATCTCTAGTGGCAATCATAACCTAGAACCTTATTTTAACCCCAACCTAGAACCTCATCCTAACCCCAACCCTTGCACACCAGGGAGCTTTGATGACTGCTAAATATCAATTATGTGCGACACTGGGAAAACAAGGCCTTCAGTGCATCCAGTTTTGATCACTGCATAAATATATGGTTCTGCAGTTAAAGCCCCTGTTATGCACGCTCAGGCTTGTAGTACATGCCAACATTGTGAATGAATGTCTAATACAGGGTGTCCCAAAGAGGTTACATTACGTATACATACATAGCCACAGCAGTACAAAATAAACCGATTATGCGCAGCTTAGTCAAATTCACAACCTGAAACACTACACCACTTATTGTTAAGAAACATTCAAAGTTTAAATATAAGCATGATCATGAAAGCATTCCACTTGAAAGAGCAAATATAATATCTAATGTTCAATTGTTCATACACATACAAGTGAAAAACAAGTGAAAAAGAGAGAGCGAGAGAGGTGACATCAAAAGGTCTGATTCAATAACACATAATCAAATGTATATCAAACATTTAGTCTTGTTTGCAAGAGTACATGTCACATTTTTCTCCAGTAGTCCTGCCAATTTGCTAGTGCACACTTACGTGTTTCTAAACGATGCATGCACTAGCAGGTAAATTGTAAAAGTTGGACAAAAACAGCCTCATTTCTGAACTTGATAAAACTCACATTTTCTCATAGTTAATGCTAGCAATTCTCAAAATACACCTCAACCACAATTGACAACATTACCACTCCCCCAAATAGGTCTACCTCTTAGGATTAGGATCTGGAATTAGAGTAGGCTATACTGGGTAGTCAATGTGAAAAAAATCTTTATCTGTTGATTTTGTCAAAAGGGATAAAAACATGTTAGCTAACTTCACCATTCGACACCCTCCATTCCTTTACTATGAGCATCTGTTAATCAGTGATGATTCCACAGTAGCTGCATCTGTACATGCTGCACACTAGTTTTGGAAGCATGAGACACAACACAGTAAGAATGCAGCTGTTCTTTACACTATTGGTGGTGTGCCATGTTTGAAATTGTTATGGTCACACTATTGGTTGTGACATGTTTGTTTGAAATTATGGTCACACTATTGGTTGCGTGACATGTTTGTTTAAATTTATTATAGTCACAACCATGCATGTTTGTTTGAAATTGATAAGGTCACACTATTGATTTTGTAACATGTTAGCTTGAAATTATTATGGTCACATTGGTTGTGTGACATGTTTGTTATTATTATGGACAGTATGCACAAAAAAGAGTACTTTTGATTTTGCAAACTTTCTGCTGAATGAAATGGATATTTAAATTCAATCATCTTTTGATATAAAATGAAGCATATTTTTTGCTCTTTATTGCTGTGTTGCATACAAATGCTGACCATGTCGGTTGTGTTGTTGTTTCAAGGATTAAACTAAATGTTAGTGTGGTTCATCAGAATTAAAAACTGCAACTGACATACATGTATATCAGTCTATTATAATCATGCTCAGGTAGGTTTCCACCCTCACAAGATGAAAATATGCAGACACACGGATGCATCATTGTTCATCCCAATGGAACCATTGTGCACCATGATTGAATCCCTAATTATCTTTTAATTATGTTTAAATTACCAGTGTATGTTTTAAACAGTCAAGTACATTTATAATGGACCATGCATTACACACCAAAACAAACTTCAAGAATATACTACAGAAATATTGACACAGCATACAATTTTATAGATATTATTATAAGTTATCACAGATGCCAGCAGAGTTATGGGGAAAAAATCTGAAAGTCGAGCAGAGCAAGCATATAGTGAAATAGGTGGGGACTAGGCCACGCCTTATGGCAAAACAATTTTTACAGGGCAAAATGTTTTCCAAGGTAAAAATTATTTTTGCGGGAGCAAAATATTTTCCTATAGGGCTAAATGTTTTCTTGTAAGGTAAGGTATCAGAATTTTACCAACACTTCAAAAAAATTGTGTTAAATTGAGTCATTATAGTTACATAAAATACATTACAATGAATATTTTATTTGTGTTAATTCAAATTACAAAAAAATATGAACAGTGATTAAAAAGTAGAGTTAAAAATATTTATACAAATCAGACTCTTTCAGGAAATTTATCACCCAAAGAGTCTTTATATCTTGAAATTATTTTTTTCAGATTTAGGACATTATAGTATTTCTTTCATATACATGTATAAGAGCAAAGTCAATAAAATCAATAAGAATGTGTTTTACAATAGAGCACAATTACAAGAGATACACTGAAGAATTGGATCAATTCTAAGTAAATATCTAAGAGTCAAATAAGTGTGACCAGCTTTAGATATCATTATAATATCATTCCCTCGTTCAACCAAACTTCAACTACGTGCAGCTCCAACAGTAGGTGGCAAACACTGCGAGACACATTTCTTATAAACTTCCCTCATTTGGGAGGTGACTGAAGACAGAGAGGTCCCCTGCCTACAGTGATGAAATGTGAGATTATCTCATACTATGGTTAATCTGGTGGAGCTGCAACAGAAATGTGTTAATGATGAATTTCAAGAACCAGCAAACAAAATCTATGTTATTATGGGATCGTATCTAGGAAAAACCAACATCATGCAGTGTTTTGCAGTCGGGAGATCAGCAACGAAACTAAACGAGGGTGTGTAACAGGAACACACTCTCAACTACTGGAATCAACCACAGTAACAGAGCTTTACACACTGAGCAAAAGATAGATTGCAATCAATTGATGTATTTGAAGAATAATGAAACTAAGCCCCTGGTTTCTGATTTGAAGTCAAACCAATGTCACTTGGTGGCAAATTCATTCAATATTCTACTAGTTATGAAAAGCTCTATTATTACCTTGTGATACCAATACCTTTCCTGATTTACACGTTTACAGAAAGAAAAAACGGTTGTAAGCAAATTGCCAAGAATGCAAACTTTACAATGAACAATCTTAAGGATAATTCATAATTGCCTGTTTTATTCAGGACTGCAAATATTTACTTGTAACCTTTTTATGGGAGACCCTGTAAATGTGTACGCTTACAGTCAAAAATCTGATATCACACAAGCTTACTTCAAATTACTCTGTAATTCTTCAAGCTACTTACATTTTAGGTTCAATATTTTAATTAGTTTTAATCACATTTGTAACATCACAGGTTCTTTTTACATGATGAAATAAACTACCTTTTTTCCATCTGAAATGACAACCCATAAACAACCCATTTGCCAATCAGCTCATTAGGATGTCAAGTCCTTCACAACACCCTAACATGGCTCACAAAAAAGGGGAATTTGGGAAAATCCTACCCTGGAAATACACATGCCTTGCAGGAAACCTTAGCTGATTGAAACTTCTGATAATGAAACTGTCTTAAACCTCTCTGATCTCATGAAAAATTTTGCAAAACTAAATCAGAATTTCCTTCCAGGAAAATAAATGTTTTTTGAGCGGTGCATGCTACATCAAGGATGCCCTTTTTTATTTTAATTTTAGTCTTGTAGTAGCTGCACAAAAATTCCTTATTATAATTAAGATTTTTGGTGTCAATGTCTGAATGACAGTTCCCTTGCTTTAGAAATAGGGCTTCCTTTTTTGGTCAGGTTTAACTGTGAGAATCCCCTATTCAGAGGTTATTTCCGAAAAATGCAAGTTGAAATTTTTAGGTCGTCTGATGCAATCGGAAAGACCTTATGTCGGCAAACAGTTCATACTTAGTATGCTTATACATTGAGACAAGTGGTCTTATATGAGGTAACAGATGAGGTCGAAGGTCATTCAGGGGTCACTTAGGGTCATTATCTTGCTCTAGTATACACCTTTTGGTTGACACTTTTCAACTTACTGTAGCTTTCTAGTGCAGTAATGGATCAAGTTCATACTTGGTGTGCTTATATAAATAAGACCCCTTAAGTCAAGGGGGTCTTATGTAGGGTAACAGATGGGAAGGTCATAAGTCATTTGGGGTCACATAATCATTCAAGCTATTTAGGACTGCTGTCGCTATTTTTTCAAATTATCATGGATAATCATGCCTATAAAGCGACCTCTGCTTTTAGATACTATAAAAATTTACAGATTGCTGGAATGCTAAATATTAGTTCTGATGACTTATTTAAGAAATGTGGGCTTTCTATTTCTGGCATTGATTCAATCAAAATGCACTGCTTGACAGATGCAAAAACCTTCAGTTTGTATGACAAACTATTTATACCAAAATGTATTTCATTTCATTCTTAAGGCATGGCTTAACCCACTCAATCACCACCCACAACACCGCACTTTACCCGCCCAATTGGGATACTTTTGAATGTCAAAAAGTGCTCTCAAAGTGCCATTTTTCGGCGGGTGCCGTGGGTAGTGACATTTTTTCGTCCCATAGAAACCAATGATTAAGGTAAAAAATTGGCTACTCTTTGCCCTCCCGTGCTGTGCCTAACCAAAATTTTTGTTGGCAACACTGTAAGTAAGCATGCATTTCTTATGATTCATTAGCTGATCTAAGTTCATTCAAAACCTGTCAAAAAAGCATTCAATGAAGCCCATAAATTAGAAATATTTTAATTTCCAATGTTTTCTTTGCATATGGATAGTGCAGAGGTGAAGAACAGGCATTTGGCTTTCTACATAGTTGAAATAATACACCGCTCCTTGTATGACCCTAGATGACCTCTGACTTATTCTAAACTCCCATATAATGCATTCGCTTAACTGTAGTGATAAGGCACGTTTCAAATTTCAATCATTTTTTCCACATGACCAAACATCCCTAATGACCACCAACCTCACTCAAAACCCGGAACTGACAGAAACGCCAAAGCAACTACTAGTCAAAGGTCTTTTGGAAACTTAGGTGGTGAATGTCCAGTCCATTTCGTTTACCTTGAGTGAAAATTACTATGGTAGTAATTTGACTAAATACTCACAATTCCCTGATATTGCTCTTCATGTGCTGCTTCCATCTGCCGAAAGCACCTCCTGCATCACGATGCTACCCACCGCCATTACCACCACCCAGAAAACACCACGAAATATTCACCATGAACAAGAATAAGGGCGGATTATCAGCTATTATGTTCTCCCCGAAAAATCACCTAACCAGATTGTCTCCACCAGGTTTTATTTGAAACTTGGGTTCTTATAAAAACCAAACTTCATTCTTTAATTATCTTATCCCAAGTTTCAAGAGACTAGTTTAATTTCTTCCCTAATTATGAAGTATTGATAGAAAAACTTACAATATTGTGCATGTTTTTTAGGAATATTGAAAATTTAAACGCATGTTTGTTTTGCCAATACCCTACCCCATTCCACACAAATATCCAGGAACTGGTAACAATAAGAACTGTGTCAACAAAAATTTTAAACTTTTGCCAACAAGTATTTTATTTTTTTTGGGGGCCTTATATGTAATTACAATTTTTTGAGAAATTGGCATAAGCTTGTCGCATACTACAATTCATATCTGAAATGGCTCAATAAGTGAGACATATTAATTGGCATTCCTTTACAATACTGCTCACAATACAATGTTTTATTGAAATCTTAACTGCAAACAAGTCCCCAAATGTTGGATCTGCATTTGAACTTTCCCATTTCACTTATTTACTCACTATTTGTTATTTAATGATAAAATTGTTATTTTTTGTTGCTTTTTCCAAAGTGACAATCCTTAGCCAACTTGTTCACAAAGACACTTTTGATTTGCATGCAATGTTGCTATTTTGATTTGACAATAATTCATTATTAAACATAACTTTTTGCAAATAATAGCATGAGTAAGCTGATCATTAGATTATTTAAATTTTGGTATGTTCATTATTTTTGACCATGTTTTAGTCAACAATGTCCTGGATCAAAGGATCCAGCAAATAAAATTACGACATTTTCAAAGCCGTTTTGTCTTCAAAATGTAATTTAACAATACCCGGTGGGATATTGCCCCTACAAGTTAACACCTCAAGGGACATTTAGAGATTTAGTTGAAACGGGTGAGAATGGCCCCCCAATATGTACAACAGAGTGAAGATTTTTACAGTGTCAATGTAGAATAAAAAATGACAACACTCATAAAAATGAAAATGGAATCTTTTAAAACATTGCAATTTTCAATGCAGGTTTAGAACTAGGGGCAAACCCAGAGGTGATTTTAACCAATCCCATAAAGCAATTGGCAATTTTGCCAATCCTGTATCTGTACAAAATGCATATAGATCCGAACATACTTATAAGCGAGCAGCACATCAACAAAATAAACAACTCTCTTTCATAGGCCCCACCACGAAACATACACCTACATCATAATTAATGGAAAGCTTATTATGTCTACTTCATATTAGGCATGATGTGAAATTGCCACTGTGTTGCAAAGGTGGTTTTTTTGGGTCTTTTATAGCCCAAAACATACATTTTTTGGCAAAAAAATGATTTTTGAGATCGTGGTATTTTTCGACATCTATATAACATGCCCCATCTATGTAAGTAGGTTTCAGAACTGTTTTGGTGTCCACAAAGCACACAATAAGCTTCTAAAGTTTACAAAATATACAGTAAAGTATAGGCACGATAAGGGTAAAAATATACGTTTTTCCAAATTCATGTTTTCTAACACCTGAAAAATAGTAAACTTTTAAGTTAGCCATCAAAACCTCTGTGTTTTATGCTCTAAATTGAGAGGAAATACTTGATCTAAACCATTGGCATTCGGTTTAGGGAAGATTGGTTACTGCCAATATGATCCAAAGGTGATTTTGTGTTGGGTCATTTTATTAAAAACATAACTTTTTGGTGAAAAATAATTTTTGAGATATTGAATTTTTGACATCTATCTACATGGGGCACATGCCCCATCTATTTAAGAACAGGTTTCAGAACTATATTGTGTCCCAAAAGCTCACAATATGCTTCTAAAGTTTACAATATCCAAGTACGTATAAGGCGAACTTGGCTGAAATACACGTTTTTTCTCAATTCATTTCTAAACACATGAAAAATAGTTAACTTTTAGCTTAGCATTCAAATGTCTTGCTTTGATGTTCAACTTGAACTGAAAATACTCGGCTAACATTGGCATTCACTTAGGTATTATGTGAAACTGCCAATATGAGCCAAGGTTGAATTTGGGTCATTTTAGTCCAAAACATACATTTTGGGGGGGTAAACATGATTTTTGAGATATGGTATTTTTGACATATTTATAACATGCAACCATGTCAGTAGTTTCAGAACTATATTGTGTCCCAAAGCTCACAAAAAGCTTCTAATTTTGCCAAACTATATAGTAAGTATCGGAATATTGAGCGAATGTCCTTTTTCCAAAATTTATGATTCAAACCTGAATAAGAGCTAACTTTAGCTAAGCATTCAAAGCACTCATGGTTTATGTGTTCGACATTTAGCTATAAATACGCAATACCAATCCGTTTAGGTATTATTTACCAATTATACAAGATGGACTGAAGGTATTTTGTGCCATTTTAGTCAAAACAAATAATTTTGGTGATATAATAAAGTAACTGCCCTTTCTAGTTAGTAATTTTTAAACCTATACATGCCTTAAAACTTCAAAATAAGCTTTTTAAAGAGCTACAAATACAAATAATAAGGTGATTGACTACATTGGAGTTTTCTCAAAATCACGGTTTATGAAAACTACTTGAAAGTAAAACTTAAGTTACCTTTTCAAAACGTCCATATTAGGCAAGTGTAAATTCTAAATATCCTTCTACACCGCTAACAGTATGGCAATATTTGAAATTCATAAATATGGTTTTCTTGTACAATGCTTTTTATAAATGTGTTTTCTGCCAATATGATTGTACTGAATAGCTTATTACTTGCACATAAATCGGACGAATACATACAAACGTATGTATCGTGTGCACATCTTGAAAAAATACCCTTTTAACAGTTTTCTTGAGTCCTGCATGATCTCCCTTGTCAAGGCAGTGGACCCCCCCCCCCCCTTCCGGGACAATGTATGTTAATCCTTTTTGTTAAAGATATGGTAAGGGATGGTATTTTTATACAATGTTACATACTTCTTCACTACAGAAGTTAGTGCGAGAAAATATTGCATTCCTGATATGTCTAATATACTAAAAAATGTATACAAACTGTGTAAGTTAGTTGTTCATTATCGTGCCAAATGTATAGTCAAACAGTTCCTTCCAAACCATATTTGACGTCAAATTATTAGTTATAAATATCGATTTTGGGGATCGCTTTTATTTTTTTACTGAACTTTTCTATCTCTTTCTATCCGCGGCTTTTTTTGTGAAAATTTTTCTTAGTAGTTCAAAATAAAGGTGTTTAAAATGAGCCGCACTTTGATGCATTTTTTTTATGTATGGCATGTTCATTTCATTTTTTTCATATTCTTGTAAAGTGCTACAATATAGATTAAGCGAAATATATGAAATGGTTAATATGCTCAATCACAATTGAAATGCTTATTAATTTTAACATTGCATTCAATTAAATTGCTTTATTTCTCAGTTGTATCTCAAAAATTTAACTAGTTGTAGAATAGTCACCAGTTTATTCAGCGGGGTAGAGAAACATGTAAAAAGGCATTCACTTAAGGTAAGAGTGAAACAATAAAAAAGAAAGAAATAGAGATTCTTAGGTCACATAAAAAATGGAGAGCAAAGAGGACAGACAGGGGTCGCACCCGAGAAAGAAAAGTGAAGGGGTGCGGAAATAAGGACCATGGTCCCAAATAGATCCCATGAACAAAATAGTCATACTTTTTGGTCATATTGATTGGATACATTAGCTTCCATGCACGGTAATTGGTCTCCAAATATGTCAATTATATTTTTTGCAATTCAATATGCTTTTTGCAATTTTGGTGGACTTGAGCAATTGGTGTTCTTATAATATAATTTGATGATGATGGATGAAGATGCTGTAAATTTTTGTCCCCAAGATAAAAAAGCTGCCCGTTTTCCCTATCGCATTCATTCAGGGAGTCCTATGATATATATCATATTGCAGGTTTTAACTGGATTTCATAAAAAGAAAATACCCATTTCTGACATTACACCAATTCCATAAATCTCAAAAAATACAATATAATTTTTTTTAATTTATTAAAATTCTTCATAAAGGTTGCCATTGTCAGCATTAAATGAAATTCATCTCGACCTCATTTAAAGAGAAAGATTTACATAACCTTTGCTCCTGAAGGAATCCTTGCATGAAAATGATGCTCCTTTTTCGCAGTATCATTAGTGAATGAGCACTTTCTAACTTAGTAAAAGGTGATTTGCAATGCACATGCCCAAACATGATGTAATTTTCCAAACAAAATTAATCTTTGAAAAACCCAAATATGACAAAACAAGTACGAAAATATAAAAAGACAATATGAAAAGGGAAAAACCCTCAAAGAGTTCAAAAAGGAAATAAAGATGTTGCTGACGTGGATCGAGATAATGAGGTTTTCTTTATGCCCGCAAAATTAATATTTTATTTTTTTTTCCCCAAAGGGTTCAAAATTTTGGTACAAATGTCCACTTTTGCCAAATTCCCCCCCTCCTTTTGGAGAGGGTGAATTTGGGAAGTCCTTTTGAAAAAAGTCCGCCCCCTAAACTACTTTTTTATGGGCCCCGGGTTTTATTTAACAAGTTACTCATCCAGGTCTCCAACATGCAATAGATACTTTGGATTAATGATTGCACTTTTTAACAGTTTATATCGAAGACTTGCACACAGTGGCGTAAATCTTCTTTTAACAATTGAGGGGGTGGGGATGGGGGTGACGAAAATATGAATGAAACGGGTTTGCTGAGCTAAATCCTTAAATGTAATTGTAATTAGAAACAATGCTCGCGAAGGCCGCGGAAGTTTTACCAATTTTTAAACTATAGGTTATTTTGGTCAAAAAACTTACAGGCATCAACATTGGGGATGATCGTATAAACCATCCCCCCTCATCAAATAATTGGGTATATATATGGATGTTAATCTGGAGTAAAGTGGGAAAATGCAAAAACTGACCAAATTATTTAAAAAGTATTGTGCCAATTATTTTGCAAAGCTACAAAATTTTTGTAGAATCGCACCAGATTTTATAAGATACAAAACGTAAAATCACACGTATGCTATAAATCACACACAAGGATTCTGCTAAATCACACAATTCAGCTCAACTGCAAAACATTTGTAAACTTGCCAATGATGTTCGGGGGGGGGGGGAGTTAAATTGAACATAATTATGTTAAATCGCACATGATTCTGTTAAACACAAGGGTCTGTTAAATTGCATAAAGTTTGTTAAATCGCACACACATCTTTTACATTGCACCGAGTTTCCATCAAAAATCGCAACAAACTACTCCAATCCATAAGACTTGTAAAGTGCAACAGGATTTCTTCAGTCACAGAGGATTGATTAAGTCTTGGAAGTATAAAAACATCTTGGGGATTTGGAAGAATTGAATGACATTTCATAAGACATTCAAAATCGATATAAATTTCAAAAGAATCACTGTTCATTTCTTCTCAAATACTGTATCTTTAGATTTTTCATAGACTGATTGCGATTTACCGTCTTCCCCAGTGACATGGGCTTTTTTAAGCTGCATGATGTATGACATGTTCCTAAAATCTACTGATATAGATCCCATTATCCAAAAATCATATTGGTGCCCCAGAAACGCATTTTTTGACTAAATGGGCCCAATTTTGTACATGTCAACTAATACCTAAACTGAATGCCATGGTATTTCAAGTATTTTTCAGGTCTTCAAATTTAGAGCATAAAACAGATGTTTTGAATGTGTAGCTAAAGTTTTAAATATTTTCAGCTTTTAGAAACCTCAATTTTAAGAAAAACGTATATTTCACTCAAATCGCATATACTTACTGTATAATTTACAAACTTTAGAAGTTTAAATGTGATGACTTGTGAGACGCAAAAGTTTCTGAACCTACTTAAATAGATATGGCATGTTTATATAGATGTCAAAATTCATATCTCTCAAAATCATTTTTTTTAACCAAAACATTTATTTTTTTTGATTAAAAGGACCCACAAATAACCTTTGGCTCATATTGGGCAGTTCCCACAAATCATACCCTAATCTGAATGCCAATGGTAGCTTAAGTATGTTTTAGCTATCAATTTAGAGCATAAAACATAACGCTTTGAATGCTAACTAAAAGTTCCAACGCTTTGTTGCAGGTTTTTATTAGAAACAGAAATTTGAGAAAACGTATATTTTCACCCAATTCGCCTATACTCACATATATTTTACAAACTTTAGAAGCTTACTGTGAGCTTCTGGGATGCATAATATGTTTGAAACCTATTTAACATAGATGGGGCATGTAATATAGATGTCAAAAAATATCAATTCTAAAAAAATCATTTTTTGTTTTTTTTTTGCACCAAAAATATGTTTTAGCTAAATAACCCAAAACCACCTTTGGCCCACATTAGCAGTTCACATCAATACCTAATCTGAATGCCAATGATATCGTAATATATTTTCAGCATCAATTTGGAAAACATATGCATGTTTGAATCTTACTAAAAGTTTGAACTATTTTTTCAGGTTTTAAAACATTAATTTTGAGAAAAACGCCATTATTCGCCTATCCTTACGGGTATATTTTACAAACTTTAGAAGCTTATTGTGGGCTTCTGGGACCAGTATATTTCGAAACCTATTTACATAGATGGGGGCATGTTATATAGATGTCAAAAATACAATATCTCAAAAATCATTTTTTTTGCACCAAAAATTTATGTTTTTGGCTAAATTGCCCCAAAAACCACCTTCGGCCCACATTGGCAATTTCACATCATGCGTAATCTGAAGTAGACATAATAAGCTTCCATTGATGTATGCTGTAGATGTAGGGTGTGACTGATTAACCTCCTAATAAGCCACTGTTTGGGAGTTCCATTTCACTACTCTCCTATTAGGATAAAAAGTGTTTAAGAAGTTAGAGGACCACAAAACATTTTAATGATCGGGCTAAAAATTTCCTAATACTAATGCTTTGGGGCTAAAATGAGTGAAAATCAGTGTTTTTATTATTAATAATAAGATTTGGTGGGATCACATGACACGATTGAGGTTAAATTTCCCAAAACTGGTGCATTGTGGGGATTGACTCAATCAACACCTTCTGGGGCAAACCAGAAAAGGTTAACAACCTTCAGTGCCAGTCATCAAATTTTCAGGTCACTAGGGAACAAACTATAGTTCTGATGTCTCTCATTTAGGATCCTGCTGGCAGATATTTGCTTGTCTCTGCTTAGTTGTACTCACAAAGTGTAATGCAAACATCAAATTCAAACTTACAAGATCCCCCTGGTGGGTAAGAGAGCTTTGCACTAAACTAAAGATTTAAAAACTTGCAAGAAAAGGAGTTGTACAAGGTTTTCAGGGGAATAAGAGGGAAGTCTGACTACAAAGTATGGCCCTTTATCTACAGACCCCTCGGCCACAGCTCAAGTAGCTGCAGATACTAAGGTCCTGTGGTGCAAGTGTCATTTAGATTGGGTCATAGTCTGACAAGTCATGCAGAGACGACAGACATACAACACCGATGAAGAGTTTGCTATGACATGATCCCCCTTCTGCTAAAGCGCCAGGGGGATAACTACATGTATACATACACTGGCTGACTAACTTGTCATAGGATGCTAAATGTACGATTCACCACGAGATATCTGAACGACACCTTAAGCTTTATCACCTTTCCGACTCCAGAGCCGGCGTCCCGCAACCTCACACCGCACCTGGCTGGTAAAAAAATCAACATGCTAGATTAACATTCTAGGTACTTTTCCTCCATGGACATTACCTCATTTGACTCCTATAAACCTTAACCTAAAACTGTTATGTAAGAACAGTGGGGGGGTTCTATATATAAATGACTCTTAAACTCAGGAAGGCTTGCTTACCTTCTCCGATTTTGATGTACCACATTGCATTGTCTTTTGCAGATGCAAACCTCCCATAATAATATATTCCCACAGAATATATTTCATTTCGATCACCTTGTATGACGACACCCTCCCCAAGTGGAGTCCATACCCCCCTCCCTCTTCCTCTTTTCGCCCCCTACAGGGGCGGGACGGGCCGGGTATCAACATCGGAGAAGGTAAGGCAATCAATTCCTTAGTAGTCATTAGAATCACTGTTCTTACATGACTCATACGGGAATCTTGCTTACTTTCAATCCGATGTTATGTAACAATTGCATTAACATCGCAGATTAGCACATGTACTTGATAAGGTGCATGATTCAAAATGTCACACCTGTATTGCGTGAATCGAAAAGTGAATTCAATTGCAAGCAAGTTCGAAAAAATAACATAAATAACAAGCGCAAATCTCACAAGACACCCCAGGCGCACGCAGAAATGTTGCCAGGGTTCCTAGAAAGTGTTTTTCTTCCTCCGGAGCCAAATTTTTCACGTAGAATTTTTTTTTTTTTTTTCACTAAAATTTCCTCACGTAGACATCCTAAATGAGATATCTCTATGCCCCGTCAAATCAATATTTAACATTTTTCCTTCTTACAGGTGGGCTATAGAGGTGTCATAGTTTCAATCATAACACATATAAATTGATTACTTCAATGACACTGATCCCAGTTTTGAAAAGCAAAATCGAAAAAAGTGCGAAAACCAGGGGACGTGCCTCGTACAAAAATCCAAAATGCTACCAAATTGTTAAAAATTCTTTTGCCATAACGCTATTATTTTATGTTCCAATTTACTTAATTTGGGGGCAATACCAATGTTTTGGGGTATTAGGAATCAATCTATGAAACTTCATCTACCATAGCCTTCATTTTGTGATATGCAGTTTTTAGCTCAATTTGGGCTGCGAGGGCACATTCACAAAAAAGCTGCATTTCCCATGAAAATGATTAATGATTGGTTATCTTTCACAGTCTTAGGCTGGTGATTATGCAATATGGAAAATCAGAGCTATACTGCAGAATCTTTGTGGACACTTCATCTTGAGTCTTATTGATTATAGCTGTTTTAACACATCCTCTAAAATGGTCTGAAAATGGGGTTTTCACATTTCTGTTTAAATTTTTTTTGATCTACAATATGCTCCTAAGGAAATGCCTACACTTTTTTTGGAAATAAAATAAAATTTTGTTTCATTACACTTATTAATTCACCTTTGTCTGAAACAATTTACATTTCTTAAATTACCCTGACTGTTATTCATCTTATTCTGAACTGAGGAATATTTTGCAATGGTTTTCCAAATTGTTAAATAATATTTTCCACATTCAGTTTTCCTCAACTGAAGTGCTATACTCATCCGGGCCTGACCTAAGGAGTGATGTCATAGCTTTCGCGCAGCATTGTGCATGAGTATCACGCACACTGATTTTGTACACTCGCGATTACAACTGCTGTTTACTGCGATTGCACGGTTTAGCCTGAGTGAAAGACTTGTGAGTCAGGTCAGGGCTGGACGAAGATAGTCGTGAAAGTCTTTATGCAAATTAGATTATGACATTGTTTTTATTAGAACTGTTAGGTCACTAAGTCCTTTTTGGACTAACTCATTAATGCAATATAAACGTTTTGTAATTTTCCTCATATAAGTCAACTTTTAAACACTATTCAGGGATTTGTTTTTTTCAATGTGATTCCTTCACTGTTTTACCTGTAAATGTCCTCAGTTTCTTAAACTCCTAGAGTCCTAGAATTTTTTTTTTTCAATTTAAATTTCCCTTTTCCTCATTCGCATTAGCATTTGTGGGTTTGTATCATTCTTACTTTATTTACTCTCCTTTTCAAGTTTCTTCTTTCATCGTTTCATCTTTCTCTCCATTTCTCTTTTCCTCCTTCCTCATTTTTTCATCTGTGCTTTTTTCTCCTAGTTTTTTGATTCCTCAATTCCTTTGGTGCCATTTCATAGGTGTGGTGCTCCCTGCTCACGCACTTTTCCTGACCCTGAAATTTGCACTTACCATTAATGTCATTAGAGCCCGATCTGTGTAGAACAGCGCGGGCAATCTAGCTCTTTTCTGGGTTAAGTGCCGTAGGGAACGTTGAGGTGAAGGTATTGAGGAGCTCCACATGGAAACCCGCCACGCAGAATTTGTTGGCGATGGAGACCGCCAACGCTGAAAGGCGAAAGAGCTCACGATAGCTCTGGTGGAATGGCGCGAACCTTCGCGGAATTAGGTACACTGCGGCGTCCGAATGACCTAAGACCCAACTAGGGCCCATACCTATTTACTTGGTCGCAGCTTAGCTGGGCAAGGCTGGGGAACGCTGGGCTAAACAATTTGAGCAGCTTTTCCCCGCTTTCCTCGCATTTTGTCATCCTAATTGGACAGCCTGTTGTTCATCGTAAAGAATTTGAGTGGATACCAGAAAAACAAGGCGAACTCGGATTTACGCATGCGTAAAATATGTCCCAGCCGAATGTCCGCAATCACTAATATGTGATATTGCAACTCAATGTATGTCTACAATATAACCAACCCCACCCGTCCCCTCCCGAACACCCCACCCATTCCCCTCCCTAACACCTCACCCAGTCCCCTCCTTGACACCCCACCCCACCCCTCCCGACACCCCCCCTAACACCCCTGAATGAGTGGTCTTTCACAATAGCGAAGGAATTTTTGTCATATATTCATGTACCGTTTTAGTGATACAGCAATTATGCATATTTAATTAGCGAATTTGCATACCTGAGCTGCATATATCACACACTTTCAAATGTCGAAGAAGATGCGCACCATAATATGGCTTTCATGTATTAATGAATTTTTGCTATCCGATGTACCGTTTCAAAAATCTGCGATTACGCTGATTTTTTCATATTTAATTATCTCATTTGCATACTGGTAATTTGCCCCAATAAAGCCCCAATAAAATCATGGTCGAGAACCTCTTCAACCCCTTCCCTTCCACCAGTTAACCTCAAATTATACATCCTTACAGACTCCAGATAACTTGTATACACGCCTTTGCGAGAAATTTGTCTCAAAACAGAAGTGTTATACATATTATATAGATGAGGTTTTTCTTACCTTCCAATGTTGATTTATTACAATTGCTCCTCGGGCAGATGCAAGAAATCAAAAAAACTAACCACCACACTTATAAAACTGACCGGTCCCTACCTCTATGACGTCTGGCAACACCTATGACTCCTCCGCCCTCTTAAGACCTCTTGCGCCCCCAAATCAACCGTTGCTCATAGTAGGGGCTGGGCTTGGAGGAACGGTAATCACATTGGAAGGTGAGCAAAAAACCTTCCCCATCTATATAATATGTAAAACACTTCTGTGTGAGACATATTATTACAATGATTGGCTACCTTAACTCCAAAGTTGATGTATTACAAATTGGGCAATCACATCCGACTGGCACGGACCAGTGTACGGGGGTCATGAGCAATACATCTTGCCCCATAGCAGTCAAGGACCGAACAGTTAAACGTGAAAATTCCTACTCGAACAATGAATGTTTACCCAAACAGTCGTCGAGATCGCGAATTTACACCGTTAAATAGTGGTACATGTTACCACACACACAGAACCCAAGTTAGACTAACCGTTTACGTGTTCTACCGATTAGACTTGCATCGTTGTAGTGCCGGAGTTTAGCCCGCTACTTCTAAGAACCGATCAAGCAAAATGGGCGCTAGCTCTTTGTTCCTAATATGTCCCTTAAATATATTAAGGAAGAAAATCGTCGCCGTCTGCCAAGAAACGGCCAATACGATTTCCTTAAGCGAAACACCACTGCGAAAGCTGTTGGCTCACAATCGCCCCGTGCAGAATGAGCATTCACCCAAGACCGCCCTCTGCAACGGCCGTTCGCATTTCAATCACAAGACAATCCATCTTGTCAATTTGCCTTCGCTGCCGCGTTATGCGGCGCGAAAGACATAAAGCTGAACCCGTGGCTCCCGAAATGGTTGTGTTCTTTCAGATAGTAGCGCAACGTGCATACTGGACAAAGAATACGATCCTCCTGACAGAACGTCTCATGTTCATCTCAGGGAGAAAAAATTCGGGTTGGCGGGTAAAGGTATGGGCCCCGTACGTTCTTGGCCAGAAAAAAACAGGCTTAAATACGGGAACTCCATTCTGCGCAGAACCAGGTCAACAACGCAGACGCGCGTAAGTTCTAAGAAGCGGGCCCTGAATCCATGGCAATAAAGAAATCGCGTCTTCATATGATCTCTCTCACATCGCATGTTTCATCGGCGCCGAACTTGCGCTTTGAATATATTCCCTATACCAGATTGAGATTCCCGTAGGAACATCATTCTAAACTCACATCCGGAGGATGAGAATTGTACATTCCATCCAGGAGTTGGCGTATCGCGTCCGTGCCTTAAAGACGCGTACCCCCTGGAAAACCTTTGTGAATCGCATGAATTGCGGACCAGTAATTCCGGACTGTACAGCTCTCCAGAATCGAACCTGGTCCTAGGAGTCCAGCAAATGCCCGCTATAGGGGCCGCGAGTGGGAGAGACACCTCCGCACTGCACCACAGTAGTAGGTAACCCAGACTCCCCAGATTAAACTTTGAGTGTAAGTTCCTTCGAAACCACGAGCATCACGTAGACCCCGTTGAAGATCCGCCCTTTCAAAGCTGCTCCTTACATCGCCACCGAGAAGTGTTGGACTGTCTCCCCCTGCCTGGCACCCGGATTAGATCCGTTATCTGTGGAAGCAGCCGTTGAACGACCTGCCAGCAGGTCCACCATCGACCGAAACCACAGATGTTTTGACCAGAAACGGCGCGACTAGAAAGCATGTACAACAACCGTTCTTGTGTCGTCCTTTCCTAATCACTGATGGAGAGCGATATTGCGGGAAAGCTTAGCTGGCTGCCCTCCAGCTTTCGCAGAGCGTCTAACGCAAACACTCCGTCGTCCGCTCGGTGAGGGCAATAAACCGGAAGAAACCGGTTGACGCTCGAGCTAACAGGTCATTGACGGATGAAACAACTTGTGAAACACCGAGGTCTGAAACCAACCTGTAACATGAGAACCAATTTGTGGGGGGGGGGGGGGGGGGGGAATGTGTCCTGTCCCCCGTCTCTCGGAGATGGCTTGCTCACTTTCCTGACGGTAGCTACCTGCTGAACCACAGAAGCGAAAGCACCACCAAATAGATTAGTCTGTGCTGCGTAGTCTTCACAAGATCCGCACTAAGGTCCTTGTTGAAGGTTGTACGTAAATGAGCAGAAACATTTTTCAAACTCCACAAAAAGCGTCCAGTCTCATCATCGCAATGTGACATCGAACTACTGTCTACGCGACGCCCAGCACCGCCAAAAGTTGCGTTCGCACGCAGGGGCCTTGATTATCACCGCTAGCCCCCGTCCCTCAAAGCCCATCCAATAGTTTGAGCAGAGAAAAATGAGCCTATGCGAATGGATTTCGCGAACCGACTATCCAATAGCCTTAGCTCATCTTCCCAGAAGGGAGAGTACGCCGGAGGCGATGACTTACATCTGTAAGCACGCGGGTGGGCCCATTTCGGGAATCCATAGCCGGGACCGCGACGCAGAACTAGTGTAATCTGCCTCAGCCACCCTCAAGGATCTACCGTATGTTTTCCCCGTGCGAGGAACCTGCGGTCCCTCCGGAGAATCATTGGCATCCCAATGCTCACGCAATCTGCGGAAGACAAAGCCGCCCCGCTGATGAATATTTCTGATTCAACCCGCCACTCCGCACCCCGCATCCCAGTTAGCCTACTTGGCAGAGACCGCCAGATGAACTGGGTATCCCCTGGGAAAGAATCAGAAATCACCTTGTGTTGCTCCTGTGAGACAGAACGGACAGCCGCTTATCATTCTTGTCCTCCACAGCCCGACCCTAACCCCAACGCTCCGATTCTGACCCAGAGCCCGACCTGGCCAGCTTCCGCCCGAGAAGCCCGCAACCCCACCGGAGTGGAGTAGGCAATGCCTGCTAAACGAAGCCGAAGGGGGAGTACCCACGCTCACACACTAGCACAGGACAACCTGTACCAACCGGTGAGCTTCCACGTGTACCCCCCCCCCGCAATGCCTGACCTCCAGCCTGAGCATGGCTATCCAATCCGCCCCATCTGGCTGGTACTAACCGCCCCATACACGCGGCCATCGCCGCGTGTATGTAGGAAACCCGAAGGTACTGATACCAAACCATCAACACCAAGTCTGCATCCCCTGTCATCATAATGGCCACACCAAGTAGGCATCATGCCGGAGGCCAAATCCCATAAGGCGAGGCAGCATTCACTCCCACCCCCCTTGTTGCCAGGCCAAATGCAAGGCAGCAAGTGGTTGAGGAAGCCATTAGCGGCCGATATGGGTGGATCACCATGCACTAAAGACCCCAGCCAAGCCGGCGGGACTTTGATGAGAATGAATCCTGGCGCCGCTAAGCCCCTATTGTCCCAGGTTGAATAGTGTCTGAACCGATCAATGGACCCATTGTCTGGGCGCTAAAAGCATGAACGGGTCTGTCTAGACATCCCAAGGCCACCTTGATCAACAGACACCACTCCTGCAGTGCATACGGCAGCTATCCCCAGGAATAGCTCCCCGCACCACAGTTACCGTGGTCGTCGGTGCGTGAAACGGGCACGAGGTCCCGCGGAACTCCGCCCAAATCCACACGGTGCACACCCGCTGAATCTACTCGAGTAGAAACCGCGGAAGGTGCTGCCGCTCGAACTCACCCTGACAGGGAGCTACGCTAGTTACACCCAGCGTCGATACCCCAGAACCACCGGCTACTAATCCCGACGGAAATTCGCTAGTAGTCCCTGCCACCACCGCTGACGTCTCACGAGAAACGCCCGCGGTAGAAGCTTTGGTATCTGAAGCTGCCATAACCCCTTGGGAAACAGCTTGCTTACAGTTCACTACTTTTACCCCCACCCCTCTTTCAGACCCTGCCCTAGGCTAGATCCCCTTTCACTGCGGTGTTAGTCCCGTGTACTTCTTGCTTTGGCTACCGTTGGCTGCAGAAAAACCTTGACCATATCTCAACCACCTCTTGTTCACCTTATTTTGCATTTGATTTTTGTGCTGTTGTATAAAATATAAAAATGTAGCTGTAGCTGATAAAGTTGACGTATCTCGAAGGAAAATTGGGCGACAATACGCCATTTTAATTCAACATGCTTGGTGGTGGACAAGGCAAGAAGCAGAATCTTGATCACACCCGATGGGAGTGATCAAGATAATCTTATTTGCAATATTCCACTTGCTTGCGCAATTGATCACATTTGCATTTACAGCTACGCTGGTTCCTTGCGAGTATGTGTCGCACACTGAGGCATAAGCCGAAACCCAGCACAGGGCCACCAGCGTCATTTACGCATACTGTTGGTATTAGTTACCGCCAAGCCCATGAAAGCCGTATGGAAAATTACCCCGACAATTACACTCTGTCGTTGATTTCCCCAAGGCATCATCGAATATAAAATGATCCTAGACATTAATGAACATCGTCAGGCATTTAGTTTGTTGAGATAGTTTAGCAATGCAAAGATCATCATAAAATATTTTCCTTTTCCGAAAATGGCGTCACGATAGCGTTGCCACGTGGATCCGCTTTGTGGGTAGTTGCTAAGACGTGTGACCTTTTTAACACAGTAAGTAATGCACAACACTCCGAGTCTAATATTGTTTGCACAATGGGAATTTGACCTCGGCGAGTCGAGAAACATTATACTTGCTCAATGGTCTGACAACTCGTTCGTTTTGTTATTTGTTACCAGCGAAAATTGGCATTGTCCGGTCGATTTTAATTATACCTGGGAGGCTTAGTACACATGGCTCAACATCGGATACACATTTTGGACATGCAGAGTTTGAAAAAGTATACACGTTTGGTAACTCGCACTCCCAAAATGCAATGGGTAGGGTAGTAGCAACACTTCTGCTTCCTGTTTTTACTGGCGGCAAGTTTGAATGGTAGGTAGAGGCTTGCTTTTCCAAATCTTTTCTGTCCCAAAAAATTCTTCACTATTTCTAATCTGAGAGATGTGGTTGACATGTCATATTACAGGAATAGTATACAAATATATACTGACATGAGAGTCTCTGGTAAACTATGGTCCCGAGTGACTACATTCGTGCTATTTCTTCTGGGCTGCGCCCCTCAGCAAAATCACTAATTAGTCACCGTGTACCATCTTTTTAAGCCAGAGACTCGAATAGTCAGTATAATTTGTTTTATATACTTCATTAATAAATTTCTAGTTAACAAGAAAAAAATTATAATTTTTGCATTTTCATTCAATAAATTTCACGTCAAACAACGTATCTCTGTGAATGTATGTGGTAGTCCAAATGCAATCCACTACGCGCAAATGCAGACGCGCTACGTGAGCGCAGTAAGTTACGCGAATTAAGCGCCGTAAATAGTACCTCTGAGCCGTAAATAGTACTTCTGAAAAATGAACTATTTACGGGTGGGCGTGGCTTAGGGGTACTATTTGCGGATGGCGCGGATTTCTCGCCGTATAGTTGAACTATTTTTAATCACGTGATAGAGTTTCAACCAATAAACAATCTTAAATTTATTAATGAAGTATATAAAATATTCTTATCCAGTAACACCAATGTTGTTTATTTATGAATTATTTTGAAATTTTGATTTATTCTATCTCTGAACATGACACATTTCTTGATGTGCATGTGTGTGATTGATCCGTCAGCTCTGGGCCGGAAATCCGTGAACTCGCAAGTCAACCAATAAAAATGTACATAATGAATAATGAATAAAGCCTCATGCCTTTTGAAAACTGTCCGGATCGCATCTACAACTTTCATTCTCATGCCTAAAACATGCCGTTTCCGTTTTTAACGGGTTGCCGAATTCGTAGGGTTTGTTGGCAGAATACTTAAATTCTTTCCGGCGTTAGCGTAATCAGCAAAGTCTCACACACTTACCAAACTGTGGCAACTGGGCGGAACACCCTGATGCCTGCAAGTCTAGCTAATGTAATTGACATGA
Organism: Ophioderma brevispina; assembly: GCA_023653785.1. Taxonomy (NCBI): domain Eukaryota; kingdom Metazoa; phylum Echinodermata; class Ophiuroidea; order Amphilepidida; family Ophiodermatidae; genus Ophioderma; species Ophioderma brevispina. The sequence continues at coordinate 61,020 of JAMKCH010025348.1, forward strand.
TTCTTTCCCTCAATTCGCTTCGTTAAAAAGATTACTGCCCCTGGGACTGTCGTATGTCGCGTCGTGCTATCGTACGTGCAATCGCCTCACTTCTTCGGCCCAATTCGCGTTGCCAAATACCAATTCGGCCAAACACAATTCGGCCCAAGTTGCCATTGCCGATTCGGCCACGTCTTGTTGGGCCATCCCTGGTTGAGCCCAACGAAATGCAGCCCATTTTCTTTTCATTTATTTTTTTCCATATCTTTTCTTTTCTATCCTTTTCTTTTTAGGCTTTTCTTTTTTTTTTCTTTAGGCTTTTCTTTTTCTTCTTTTTAGGCTTTTCTTTTTTTTTTCTTTAGGCTTTTCTTTTAATTTCTTTCTTCTTTTCTTTCCTTTTCTTGTTCTTTTAGGCTTTTCTTTTTCTTCTTTTTAGGCTTTTCTTTTTCTTCTTTTTAGGCTTTTCTTTTCACTTTTCTTCTTTTCTCTTTATACCCCCCCTACACTGCCCTGCCAGTCCCGCCCTCCCCTCCTCTCCCCTCCTCTCCCCTCCTCTCCCCTGCCATTGCCCTGCCCTGCTATCCCCTGCTGCCCTCCTCTCCCTCCCCTCCTTTTTTTGATCCTTTTCTTTTTTTCTGTTTAGGCTTTTATTTTCAATTCTTTTCTTTTTTCTTTCTTTTTCTTGTCCTTTTCTTTTTTTATTTCACTTTTCTTCACTTCTTCTCTTTTCTTTTCTTTTTATGCTTTTCCTCTCCTCTCCTCTCCTGCTAATAAACATGCTAGTATTTCTGTATGCAAGCTATACGAGTAGTATAGATGGGGGTTGGGCACAAAATCCACTTAAAGGGATTAAGTGGGATTAAGCCCACTTAAGTGGGATTAATCCACTTGAAGTGGGATTAATCCACTTGAAGTGGGATTAATCTCTTGAGAGGATAATCCCCTTTGAGAGCCTGTCAATCAATGACGTCACATCATCATTAAGTTTTTGATAACAAGTTCTGTTTTGTTTAACACGTCATACAGATGAAGTGGGTCAATTATTAAGCTTTTAGTAATTATCACCTTGCTTAAAGAAAGTCACTGTCATCAAAGGGTTCATTCCAAACTGACAATCGTGACTTCACCATTTATGTTTTATTTTCACTTTTCATCTTTTATTTTCTCTTTTTCATTCTCTTTTTAATTTCTTTCATTTCTCTTTCATTTCTCTTTTAATTTATTTTTTTTCATTTCTCTTTTTTCATCTCTTCTTCTTTGTTATGGTTTGAACACTTGTAAAATGCATTACACAGGAGTCATTTGGGGCTTGTTCTCATCTATTTTCCTTTTTCTTTTCCTGAGTTTTTCTTTTTTTCATTCTCCTCCGATCCTCCGGCTATAAGATTTGAAAACAAGTAAAAAAAGTAAAGTACTAACCAGAGTATAAAAAATAGATGTAATGAAAGATAAATGAAAGAAAAAGGATGAAGAGAAAGGTAAAAACAAAACCAAAAAACCATCAAAATAGATCCCCCGGGACAGATTCGAACTGTCGCCATTAGTACTGAAATCTTCCGTTCTACCAACTAAGCTACCGATGGATCTATGTTTTTTCGAAAATATATTCATATAAGAACATATTTTGTACAGTTGTTGCGCAACCATATTTTGAAATTCTAACTTAATTATACCTTTTTTTATATTCCAACTTTTCCGCTATGTATGGTCTTTATGCGCTTCTTTTATGACTCATTACAAAGGATATATTGTTTTCTTTTGTGTTTCAAGCATTTAGTAATTTTAAAAGAAAATAGTTTTAAAAATACTTCTGGCTATTTATATAAAATCGTGTCCAACATTTTTGTACTTCGCTATTATAATAGCTGTGGGGTATGAAGCCATGAAAAAAGCTTGAGAAGGTATCATTTATTACTCAAGTCGTAACAGAACCTACAGCAAGCTCCATTGCGGACTATCGCCATGGATAAGGGAACTTTTACCAAACTAAGGCTCTGCCTACTCCAACATAGGCTACGATTTGGCAGATTCGTTGGAACTTCAAATCATAGAGGATCCATTAAACCAGCACTTTATCGCGTGTGAATATGGAGAAAGGAAGAAACAGATGATGCGTTTACTACTATGAATAGTGAAAGTCAAAATATCTCCGACACAGAACCGGGCATTGTTTCACCCCGTTTATCTTCAACCGTCCCCCCCCAAACCCCCGCACTTTCCAAGCGGAAAATTGGGATAAAAAGTTTTCCTTGGGAGAAGATCGATCTGACATCTCCAAATCATATCGACCTGCAGAGTTCACATTAGGGATTTCTACAAGGACAAAGCGGGGTTATACGTCCAACTCAGAAAGGAATTCTTAACACCTAAGCAGTGGAGACAAGTCCCAAGCTATTGGTGAAGAATGTTGACGAAGCGATAAATGTCAGGCCTAGAAGAGACAATTCCTTGCTTTTTTAAATGTATTTTTTTATTTTCATTATTTATTTCAACTTGTAAAAAGTGTTAGTTGTAGTTATAATGCACAGGATATAGATTGGGGTAGAGAGAATGTCCAATCAACTTTCACTCCAATTTGAGACGTCACTTAAGATTGGTGATGTGTCAATCAACTTGCCACACTGGTTATGGCACTGACATTGTCACATCACTGTCACTTGTACTGTTTTATTGTCCAGCCGTCATGTAACAAAAAAGATGCGTGCATGAACCCACTCAGCCACCACTACAAAAGTTCAGGGGAAAGCTGACTTCATTTACTGCTTACTACTGCACCGTAAAAGTCGCTTCTTGTCTTCATCTATATACGAATGTTATCATGGCCTATTTAGATGAACTTGTTAATCTTACTGGGCATCCCGAAGATGAACATCAAATTGTGTTTCAACAGGGGAAGTTCAAATACTACCTACCATGGTCTTGTCCCGAAGAGATTGTTTTATGTGTTGTGCTTGACTTGGAGGAGGAATTCGAAGAAACTTTGAAAAGGAAGGTTCGCAATGACCCGAGGTAAGTACTTACTTGTTTTCTGTGTTTTCTTTATTTCTATTATTTTTAGAGTTTATTACTTGATTTGTAACATATGTATTAACCATGTACAAATTTCACAGTTTAGATACTAGTGTAGGTTGAGTAACAAATCTTTATATTGCATTTTTAACTCCTAAAGTAAAATTATTTGTTCTAGGGACTGTTCTTTATAGGGTTTATCAGAGAATTAAAAAAATTACCAAAAAAAGGTATCAAATATTGGAACATTTGTGGTTTTAATATTGCAAATGTTAACAAACACTCACAAAATTACATTTTTATTGTACATTAGGCGTTGTCATGTTTCTGCTTGGCGATAACGCGGGCGTATTTTAGTTAGATCCAAGCAAAAAGATTGTTGCAATTAAAGGTTATCAGTATATCGTGTAAATGAATGGAGATTTATGCTTTGAAATTTCTCGTTTAAGTTAATATAGCGTAGGCATATTTTTTGTTCGATTTCCGTGAGTTTTATTATTATTTTTCATGAAGTGTGATAAGAATACTTCCACAGCATATTCTATTCATTTTACTCAGGGGGTATACCAAGAATTTGAAATATTCTTTCTTGTTAAATTATATATCCCTCACCAGTGTTTCATTATAGGCCTATTCTTTGTTATTGTTTTTATTATTTACCAGCTTAAAATGCTTGATCTATTTTTATGTTAGTTTTGTACAATGTCCTATAAAAACAGTTCAAAACCTTTTTTTTTTTGCAATTTGTCTATACGTGTTTCACACTTTTTTTTTAAATCAAAATTCTTTAAAGCTCATTCCTTTTCCATACTTTGAGATTGTTGTTCCACATTTTCCACACCCTGTCATTAACTTAAAAATCCTCCGCTGGGAAAATAATACACGTTCATGTTTGTAACAATTTGCGCTTTGAAATTTAATGTTTAAGAGACTATAGCGTGACTTATTTCTTTTTTGGTCGAGTTTCCGCGAGTTTGTTATTATTTTTCATTATGTGTAATAAGAATATATCTACATTGTATTATAATCATATAACTCATAGGGGTATTCCAAGAATTTGAAATATTCTTTCTTGTTAATTTATATATCCCTCACCAGTGTTTCATTATAGGCCTATTCTTTGTTATTGTTTTTATTATTTACCCACTTAAAATGTTAGATCTATTTTTTATGTTTGTTTAGTACAAATGTCCTATAAAAAAAAACAGTTCAAAACTTTTTTTTTTGGTATACTGTCCAGGTGTTTCACATTTTTTTTTTTTTTTAAATCAAAATTCTTTAAAGCTCATTCCTTGTTCCATTGTCCACTCTTTGTCATTATATTAAAAATCTTCCGCTGGAAAAATTGCAGGTTCGTGTCTGTAACAATTTATGCTTTAAAATTTCATGTTTAAGAAGTTCCAAATTTTTTCTTTCTTGCGTACAATCAAGCTTTAATTTTTTCAATATACAATCCTTTCCATCCTCTAATGATGTTTTGAACACTAAAACCCTATAGCGGCTTTCTTGAATTCATTTACTTTTTCTGTCATATGCAACTTCTATTGTATTTTTTTACAGAAAACTTAAGTTAGATGTGTTTGTTTGTTAACCCAAGTGACTTTGTTTAATGTAAGCTACCTCCTAACATGACAAAGTTTATGCTGTTAGTAGTCCCGCGTGTATTAAAGCGGATGTATATGATATTCTTACTGTCTGTAGCTTTTGGTACAACACTGGACATTGGTTCAAAATGCTCAAAGAGAAGCTGGCCGCGGTCTTTCCACAACTCGATAAGCGAATTATCGATGATCTGTCCAAACCGGTTGCAGAGAGGTTACAACAAGTATTTGGAAGAGAGCGTGGGGTACAACGCCTGTCCAGCACACCACCACAGAGAACGACCAATTGTCTGGGGAACATGGCCTATGTAGAACCAATTCCTACGGTTAATTCAGGTACTTAAACAATTTTTTTTTTAAAATAGCAATTTGCAGAAGCCTGTTTAATTTTTAGTATAATAATATTATAGTTAAGGTCGCATGTGTACCTCAGTTGCGTGCTTCCCACGGGTAAACTTCAAATAATTATTTTCTCGGTTATGATTTTTAAAGATTCTTACAGTTTTGCATGGAACTTTGAAAAGTTGGTATATGGGGAGTCAAGTATACAATATAATCATACGAAAAGCGTCGGAAGAGTGCATGATGATTTTATTTTTTAGTAATTTTTCTTATTTATTAATTTTTTATTATTATTATTTTCCTTTCTATAAAAGTTTTACGTAGTAGAGACGGTCGGCCACTAACCAAGCTATCAAGACGGTACAACAGTTCGCGGAAATCGGGACTACAATCCACAGTGCCTACTGCCGATCTAGAGAGCCCGGAGAAGGAAGGCGACGAAGAAGACCTCCGTTTAGAAACCGAACATGTGTGTCAGGGTCCTGAGGTCGGTAAGACAGATTGTATTAATGATAAGGGTGATAATGTTGATGAACACGTAAAGCAGTCAAAACTGACTGACTATTTCAAAACCCAAAATGGTGGGAAACCACCCGTAGGTTTAAATATACACGATGTTCCAGGTACATCTACCGAGTCGGATGCAATGAAAGTAGATAGAATAAACAAAATGGGGCTTAATTCCAATAACAAAAGGCCGGCTGAGGAAAATCAAACCCCCTCAAAGCGTTTAGAAACTGAAGAGGCACAGGTATCACAGTCGACTGTAGAAGATAGTGATAATGATTCGGATGATGGGGAGGGTGAAATCAATTATAGGTGGGACTTAGTTAAAGAAACTCACAACCGCAGATTTAATGCGAGTGAGAAAATATACAATCTCGTTCCAACGGGTGATGGTTTGTCAAGGGGTGGTGTAGGGGCTTTGCTCAAAGGGATAGGGGACATGTTAGGAAAATTTCTAACAATGCTGAAAAGCGACAAAAACATGCAACCCCGAGATTTTGTACGGCTCGTTATCTTATCTCCCGAATTAGGATCACCAATTGCTATCCCCTGGGTATTAGTTCAAGACTGGGACATCGAGACAATTTTGGAGATGATCGAACGGGTACTGCAGTCAAACCAAAATTTCCACTTGCATACCGGTGTAACATTTGTTATCAAGCACCTGCGTAACCCCGTAGGGGGTGTGAAACCGGTCAGAGAACCTTTAGATAGCGAAGAATATGCAATGATAAAGCGCTCAATAGTTAGGGTTAGAAACCGAGACGAATTATGTTTTTCAAAAGCCATAATAAAGGCCATGTACCACCCTAAAGGTCCTCTCACGCACGAAAAAGCTACCTCAATTCAGAATGAAACCAAGATCCTGGACTTCCTTGCTAAGGATCTACATGCAGAGGCGGGGGTTCCAGAAGGGAAGGTAGCTTCTGATGATTTTCCGAAATTTCAGAAGGTTCTATCGTATAAAGGGGTTAGATTAGTTGTTTATAGTATGCGATACGCCAACTCTATTATGTATCAAGGGCCCAAGGACGAGCATTTAGAGAACATATACCTGTACCATTATGATGAACACTTTGCCGTGATTTCAAGTATTACGGGGTTTGTTAATAGAGCGTATTTTTGCCCAACATGTCTCAAGCCCTACTCGAACAAGGGCAGTCATGCTTGCGAAGGGGTGTGCAGTCAGTGCAAAACTGACAAATGTAATGCCAAAATTATAGATAGTGCGGACAAGTCAACGTGGATAAAGTGCAAAGACTGTAATCGGGATTTCAAAACAGTTCCCTGTTTCGAACTACACAAAGGTGAGACCTGCAAAAACTACTACATATGTAATAGCTGTTCAAAATATGTCAATATGTCTAGACTACCCAAAAACCAAAAAGTACATCAATGCACAGATTTCTATTGTACCCTGTGTTCCCAATATGTTGTCGGCGACCACGAATGTTACATGCTCCCGAGCGATCGTCCCGACAACGGTAACAAAGTTCGACCTGAAAAGTTTTTCTTTTACGATTTCGAAACCCAGCAACAGACTGGGACCCATAAAGCTACATATGTACATGTTAGTTGGACTTGCACTGAGTGTATGGACATGCCTCTTGATGAAGAGAACAGACAAGCAAAAATAGATAGGTGTAAGATATGCGAGGTCCCAGTTAAAGATAGGCACATTTCTTTCGAGGGGGAGGGTTGCGTAAAGGCGCTATGCGACTGGTTTTTTCAACCTAGGTCAAATCAGTTTGAAGATACTCCCAAAGGCCCCCGTCTAGTGTATCACAGTACAGCCATTGCGCACAATGCCCAGGGTTATGACCTGTACTTCATCATGGAATACATGATTCAGTGTGGTATAATTCCCGATGCCGTCATCCGTAAGGGGGGTAAAATTTTGCACATGGCTAGGAAACAGAGTAATATTAGATTCATAGACTCCCTTAACTTTCTTGCTATGCCATTATCCAAGATGCCCTCAACATTTAATTTATCTGCCCCAAAAGGTACATTTCCGCACTACTTCAATGTGCCAGAGAATGTAGGCTATGTAGGTCCAATGCCTGACATGCATTACTATGGGGTAGATAGGATGATGCCAAAAGCCAGAGAAGAATTCTTGCAATGGTATCGTGAGCAGGTAGAATCTGGATACGTTTTTGATTTTGACAAAGAACTACGCGAGTACTGCCGGATAGATGTGCAGATTTTACAAGAAGCGTGCACTCAGTTCAGGAAATTGTTCATGGAACTGACAAGTTTACCTGCATACAAAGGCATAGATCCCCTGAAACATTGTGTAACGTTAGCGTCAGCGTGCAATTTAGTGTTTAGGTCATTATTTTTGGAACCCGAGACCATACCTTTGGTACCTTCAAATGGGTATTTGCCTAAAAAGCAACAGTCCATCAAAGCGCGACAGTGGTTACATTACATGTCAGTCAAACTTAACTGTGAGCTTGAATATGAAGTAAAGATAGGTGGGTACTACGTGGATGCATATTGTAAGGACTTAAATTTGGTACTAGAATTTCAGGGCTGCGCTGTACATGGGTGCTATGTGTGCTATGGGTCCCAAACAAAAAGTCCCTGGACTCAAAAGTCCATGGCTACTCTCCATCAGGAAACGCTCGCCAAAAATAAAGCTATCAAAAATGCTCCAGAGAAACCACAGTTTATTGAAATTTGGGAACACGACTTTGATGCTCAAGTTGCAAAGAAAGATTCTGAGATGCGAGCTATCATCCAAGATGCTAATATTGCACCTTATCTATCACCGCGAGAGTCCTTCTTTGGAGGCCGGTGTAACGCCCTGAAGCTATATCACGAAGTTTCAGGGACTGAAAGAATCAATTATGTCGATTTCACGAGTCTCTATCCATGGGTTAACAAGTACTGTAGGTACCCTATAGGCATGCCAGAAGTAATAAGAGAAGATTTCAAACCTTTAGAAGACTATTTTGGTCTCGTTCAGTGTATAGTATTGCCCCCAACAGACTTGTACATTCCACTGCTGCCGTCCAAACCAAATGGTAAGAAACTTACCTTCGCTCTGTGCCGCACATGCGCTGAAAATGAGCAGCAGACAGCGTGTAGACATTCTGACAAGGGTAGGTCTTTTAGGGGAGTCTGGACGACAGAAGAACTGAAAGAGGCTTTGAAACTAGGTTACAAAATTCTGAAATGGAAGAAGTTTGGCATTTCGAAAGATCTACCCAATATGATCGGGAAGCAAAGGAAGGTGGTCTTTTCGCACCCTATATAAACAGGTTTTTGAAAGTCAAACAGGAGAGTTCTGGGTGGCCCGAGGGCGTGGAAACGGACGCCCAAAAAGAAGCATACATTTCGGAGTATTTTAGGGTGGAAGGCATACAGTTAGAAAAGGCTAACGTTCGGTACAATCCGGGTTTAAGGGCAGTGTCGAAAGCTATACTTAACACGTTGTGGGGTAAGTTCGGGCAATCCGATGATATGTCTAAAACCGAATTTACAAGCAGTCCAGCAGATGTGTTGGAGATGCTAGGCTCGTCCAAAATCGAAGTCAAAGATCTCAACTTTCATTCAGAATATTTGTGCGAGGCAACCTACAATGTCAAGGAGCAATTCCGCCAACAAAACATGAACACCAATGTTGTCATAGCCTCTTTCACAACTTCCTATGCCAGACTAAAGCTATACTCAATTATTTCAAAGCTAGGTGAACGTACGTTATACTTTGACACGGACAGCGTCGTGTATATCGAGCGAGAAGGGGAATATTCACCACCGCTAGGAAATAACTTAGGCGAATTAACTTCAGAGGTGAATCCCAAAGATGGTCAATATATTCAAACGTTCGTGAGTGGTGGCCCTAAGAACTACGCCTATAAACTAGACTCGGGCAAAAGTTTTACGAAGGTCCGGGGCATAACTCTCAATCATGAGGCGGTTAAACTTGTGAATTTCGATACTCTTAACGAAATGGTCCAACCCCATCCCAAAGTCCAAACTGTAAGAGTGCCCCTTCCCGGTAAGATTACTCGGGACGTAAAGAACAAACGCATAATTAACCGTGACACCCACAAAGATTACCGTGTGGTGTATACAAAGCGCGTCAGACAGTCTAATGGTTATGACACGCTTCCATATGGGTATAGAAGTAGGCCTATATATTAAGTGACTGGGGGCCAGTTTGATCATTTCAGTTATCGAAACTGAAGAGAGCACACCATGGAGAGGGAGCAGCGTTTTACTCTCGCTTTATCTTTTCTAAATTTCAAACAAAACAAACATTTTCATTGCACTGGGTCTGGTTGTTTTAACGTTTACAGGCCTATACTTAGGATTACCATTGGCGGTAATTGAAAACACGGTTAACAGTAATTTGAGTTTTTTAAATGATTTATATAGCTACCCATTGAATGACACAAAGGACACAATTTCAAATGTCACCTTTGCCGCATCAGTAGGTTCCGTAAAGTGGGGGTTTGATTCCGTAACGCCTGTAGCCTGTGCCGAAGATCACGCTCTGGTTTTGGGAGAGGGTGTTTGTTTAAGTGTGTGCAATTATAAGGGAAATGTCATCATCGATATTCGTAAATTTGCTGGGTCTTCAAAAATTGGACTAACGCCCACGCTTGTGGGAATAGGTCTTAAGAAAGCCCAGTGGAGTGAGTTAACAAAATTCTCAACATTATCAATAATTTCATTAATGACCTGTCTTAACCAATATAATGTACAGTATGTCTTCCATAAATGCAATAAGTGTTTTATTTATGCAAATGTATAATGTTTTGAACTTAATGTCGCATTTTTCTAAACCTTGACCCATTTGACCATAGTCTCTCGACCGACATGGACGTAAGATTTTCTCATCCGAGTCGTTATATATTAGTGGAAGTAGCGGGGGTGTGGTAAACACAATTTACTATCAATTTTTAAAAAATTGGTCTCAACTTGTAAATAAGACGGTTTCCAGAAAGAATCGTGTGGCTTTATGGTGAATATCAACCGACATACACCGAAATCTTAGATATTTTCCCTCAAATCGAATTCATTCAAGGCGTGCCGGAAGATGTTTGCAACATGTTTGATGCACGTACCAGAAATTTATGTATCATCGATGATTTGATGCAAGAATGTTCGAGCGACAAGAATGTATGTAATTTATTTACTAAAACGTCCCATCATCGAAATTTGAGCGTCATTTTTATCACTCAAAATTTTATTTTTTTCAAGAAAAGAGAGCCGAACCATTAGTCTTAATGCACACTATATTGTTTTATTTAAAAACCCCAGAGACAAAACAGTTGTAATTTCTCTAGCCAAGCAAATGTACCCTGGAAATGTTAGATTTATGAGAGAGGCTTATGACGATGCGACAAAAGAATCTTATGGTTATATATTTATCGATTTAATGCCAAGTACCGAGGAACAGTTGAGATTAAGAACTCACATATTTCCCGATGAATATCCAACTGTAGTCTATCTGCCAAAATTAGGATCAAAACGGAAATAAAAAGGCCTGAAACTTAATTGAATCTTCATTTTATAATTATGTCTCACAACGTACGGAACCACGCCGACTTTCTTCTTAAAGTCGGCAAAATGGTACACACCCAAACAAGCGCAAGGCGCTCATGCAAAATATTAGTCCTTCTCTATTAAAATGTGTATGTGAGTGTTGCTTGAATGTTTTAAAAGGCAATGTCAAACTATCTGCTATTCAGAAGCGCCATTTAAGTCGACACAGACAGGTCCTAAGAACCTTAGCTGACCGTAAAACTCCCGTCAAGCGCAAAAAGCAAATCCTTGTTCAAAAGGCGGCTTTTTACCAGCTCTTATACGCCCATCTGTCAACTTTAGCCGGGCCTGTTGTTAAAATAGTACCATGCAGCACGCTCAAAAAAATGATCTTAGCACCCCGGAGGGGATATCGACTGTGAAAGATAGACCTACATCGGCGAAAGTTTGTCGAGGACCCGACTGGACGTGAACTTAACGGGACATTTTGGATCAGGACAGACTTAGACTCTATGACAAATTCAGTTATATAATCAAGTGTTGCAGAGATACCTGATCTTTACAATTAGAACTTCAAAAGAACCATGACCGTGAAAATACAGAATGACCTCGCCTACCCCACCAGCACAGAACGATGGACAGCCAGCACATGACGATAATATGGTAACGATGAGACAAAATACTGAACAAAACTCAAGATGCTACTTCACCAGAAACTACAGTTTCCAAACTTATGGCAAATTTTCCCCGTTTCTTTGAAGAAAAAGGCCACTACTCTACTGGAAATGGTTAAAAATAGTAAAGGTGTACTGGACTACAACGAAGATGGTGACTTATTGTGATGGTCATGTGATTTCTGGAAGTCACATTCCGATGATATCGATGGGTATTTGGTAAATCAAAACTTGAACCGAGAGGGTCTGAACAATTTTTGAAGGCATTGGTAAGTTTGAATGTGCCAGAGAAAGGATTAGATTCGAAAATTAAATCAAACACGGTGGTTAACGTTGCGGCGTATGAAAAAAACCAACGGTCGAACACGTCCAATATCAAAACGGAAGACATCCTCACTAAATCCATTCCTAGAAGACCCTCTAAGAGGTTTGCTTTTTTAATTGGGGAGAAAGATACCCTTAATGGATTTATTTAACTTAATGGTTATAAGGAAGCAGAAATGTAATATATTGTTAAAATAGAAAGTATAGGGATTATGGGGGCGGGAACAGATATTAAGAAATCATTGTATATAACTGGTCAATATGATTATTGTTAATGTTTTATATACGAGGTTTAAAATGTAAACCTAAATGATGTAAACTGTAAAAAGGTTTAAAAATTTTGTTTGTTTGTATAATTGTAAATACTCTTAAGTTTGTATATATACGTGTTTATTTATACACATTTTGGTGGTTGAAGCTTGCTTGGGTTAGTTGTTTAATGTACATTAGTGAAGAAAAGTAAAGGTGGTGTGATATGTAAATCTTGTTGTGATGGTTTACAGGTGTGTTGGTGATTGGTAAAGGGTGCACAGTGTAACTTATCGTGTACTATCAATAAATAAATAAATTGCTCTTTTCAAAAACTTCATTAAAAAAAAACAAAAAAACTAAATTGAAATAAAAAACATATTCAAAATTACTTGAATTTGTTTAATTCTAATTATAAATATTTACTGAAGGCCATAGCATTTTTTCACAACAGAATATTATAAAGCTATCAAATTCTAAATGATATTTCTGTTCTTAAAAAGAATGACACTTAAATAAAGGACAAGCATAGGCAGTTCACCTATTTGACCTTATGAGCACCGGGTACTACAAAATCAATACTGTGTCACGCTGTTTAAACATGGCCCATTCAAAGCTTTTCACTAACAATAGAAGGGCAAATACACTACCCATGCTTGTTACTGGGAACACACAGGGGTGGTTAAAATTAAAAAACTCTGCACTTATTCACAAAACAGGAAATGATATTTGCTCTAAGAAGACGGCCTAATCAGGAGAGGGTCGGCATATGTGAATAGTAAAACTTAGGTAGTACAACTATTCATCATGCAGAAAAAGTCAAAGTGGTTTCAATAAAAGTAACACTTTCATTAAATTTGGTTCCAAATAGGCGTTTATCATGTTGAATAGAAAGTACAATGATTCAACGGGGGCTTGTCTGTTCTAAAGCTTGTTGATTGGCTAGCTAGCAGTACACACAAAATGAATTATTTATTGGCAAGTACACTTGGGTTGCTGTGTATAGAATATGTAAATTTGTCAAACTGTCAAGGAAATGTCAAATGAAAAGAACACAACACACTGTTAAAAAAAATTGCACGATACATGTAATTTCAATTCAAATTATTATTTATTTCCAAACGTATGTAACAGTTTATCACATAGTTACATATACAGTCTAGAATGAAAGAAGTTAATAAATATAAGTTTTATACTTATGCTAAAAAAGAGAAAATATGTGTTTTTATTTGAAAAAACTAAAAAATTAAATCTATTAAAAAAAAAATCTAGCGTCGTTATTTACAAATATTGATTTACGGAGTTTACTTAAAGTCTTTCTCATCTGCAAATGTTTCCTACTGTATTAAAAAAGGTTGGAAGAGAGTGCGCATTTGACGTTCGTAAGCCCGAATCGGAACAATGGCATATCGGTGTTAAATCTTACGCTAATAAAGTTATTGACTAGAATATCATTCAGAGTATAGTCAGTTGTAAACATATTCTTGCAAAGATGAAAGAGGGATTGTTCGGAAAACGATGTATATAAGATTAAAACAAAACAAGAGTGGCCACAAACACTCGAGGTACTGCTCTGCATACGCTTAGTATTAAAAGTCCCCAGAAGAGGTTATTTTTACTGATCCATTTGTCAAACTTGTACCACTTTAGGGCGAGGTCGATGAACAAAAGAATTCTCCACTTCCCCGTGTCTTCTATGTATACGGCCACCCAGTGTTGTCCATCTTAGCTATCGGGTCCGTGTTGATTGATAAACCCGCTTGGAGGAAATTCTGACAATTTTTTCTTAGGTAGTTGATCCGTGCTAACACCTCTAAAAAATAAGTTACCCTCGATTCAAGTTTCTAATGTCTCTCAAAAACTGTTGCGAATCCATTGCATTTTAGGTTCCGTGTTAGATGGAATTAATCAAATCACGGAGGTTTATGCTTTATTCCTTCAATATATTTTGATATTCTGCATACACGAGAATCATCACAGTGCAGTAAGTGCATTTTGCCACCGTAATTCCATTCGAGGTTTCCTTTATTGACAGGTTGAGGTGGTCTCCCGGGTTCAAATCTGGACTCAGATCGTAAACAATAAACACTGTATCCTTTAGAGAACTCTTCTAGACTGATAAAGTTACCCGGATCCTTGTACATTTTATTCAATCCAGTGAATAAGGTTTGATAAGCAACGGTGTGATTGGGCCATTTTGCACGTGAATTTAGGGGCTAAGGGGTGGAGTGTTAGGTACTGAACTCCATCCAAGGTTAGGCTTAACATGTTCAAATTTCGATGTTTGAAGTTGAAGGGCGATTTTCCGTAGACTCCATTTTAAATATCTGCGTCGACACATGTTATAGCCAGTCGATGTGGAGCGACCTAGAAACAAGGAATCCTTAGATATAGACATAGGACCCAGCTGGGACGGAAAAAAGCATTGATTCTGATCGTGGTAACGGGGTGACATGCGGGGTCCCGTTCCAGGCTCGAGCGCTGTCCAAAGCTATACTAGGATTTACTCGAACAACGTGTTACAAGAAGTGCGGCGTGGGTTATAACCACCTTAAAGTCGGGAGCTGCTTCTGAAGACATTGAGGCAAAAACTCTGGACTTTGCAGGTGTTAGCTTAACTTTAACATCTATCCCACTGAGAAGTTACGATCCGTGCATGAATATATATCGGCGTGTAAAGGACCCGTCATATCAAGGATCTTGCTGCGTGACGAAAACTCATGCCTCTTTTCAAACGTCATTTCCAGGGTCAGCAGTGCCATCGGGCATTGTCGTGTTGTCCCGGTGTATCTTTGTAATACATAGAGGCTGTTAATTGGCTCTCTTTAGCTTCAACGAGAACATAGTTAACTAACGTTCCCGATATGCCCGGTACGGGTAATTGGTACTGGAGGGTGATACAAGTCTTTCGTTCAGGGACACTTCACACTGGCTAAACATACTATGGAGAGAAACAAATTGGTAGGGCTACGTTGTCTCCGGCGTTTAGGTTAGTACCACGGCGTTTGAATTTTTTGCTTAAATGTGCAGTTTAGTTGAGCCAAATCGGCCATATTTCGGGCGTGCCTGCCACGTGAAAACTCTATGGGTGATCCATCCAAAGATTGGAAAATAGGGTGATAGGCGTCCCATGCTCCCGACATTTATAGAAACGTCGAAGGTGGACGGTAAACAAATCAAGTTGAGACGAGGTGCAGTGACAAGATTTCTCGTGAATAAGGCCCTGTTGGTGATTTTTAACTGAAGATGTCGCTGTACGTCTTTCTTTTCTTTGCTAGCTCCCAGAAAATAATGTTTGATGGTACAGAGTCTCTTTTACACCTTTAAGCGGTTGATCCTTTACCTTTTTGAATTCGTTTCAGGGCTTTGGCACCCCTAAGTCCGACCCGGCTGTTTTAAGTCTGCTTTTTGCGGCGCTCTTTATATTCTGCCCACTCATCACGTCTTGAGCAATATCCATACCTGACTGTAGTGCTGTGGCCACGACTGCAGACCCTTTTTTCACAAGTGGAGTGCGGAGCGGAAAAAGCCCGCCTAATAGTCCTCCCCAAACCATATCCTCTCTGTAGAGCTGTGGTTTGACCTACGGTTATACGGGAATTCGGGGATCCTAATGAATTTACATAAATCTTCTGTAAAATATGCGGTGGGGTATAAGGCAACGTGGTACACGTTGGTATGCATTGCTACCTATTAGTTTAACGAGATACGGAGAGCGTCTACTCTTAATAGGTAAACCTTGCATAGGACTTGCCAAGATTCAAATGGCAAAAGTGCTCCGCGTCAAGCCTTAAATCTACTCAATCATACGATTATCTCTCAATTTTACCGGGACGTAGTGAGGACTGTTGTATGTCTTGCATACCATACCGCGATGCTCATATGTGGCTTCTTAACCGTTCTTAGCGCGGTGCTTAGAGTGTCTCCTACATATTGGGAACGAGACGATATCGCTGTATACGTAAAATGTGTAAAACATAAAGGCCGCCTATGATATACACAGGAATGCACTGTGAGGTATCTTTATTGAGAGTACGCTCTACTCAAATCCTAATGCGTGAGAGCGTGTCGTTGAATTGTTACTGGTACCATTAGTTACAATTGATAAACACCACTTCCGGGATAATGACTTTATTGTTATGTCGAAGATTTCTCTTTATATATTCGGGAATAACACTTCTAATTTCGTGAAAACAATTTCTTCTGCAGAATCATAATAGCCAGGTGATAACAAAACACAGGTATAGCTCTACATCGTGTCTACTTTTAACGTCGTAAATTTTACACGTACCCCACAGATCAGTACATTATACTCAGGTCGGGATAGCTTAATTTCTACCAGGGCCACTTCCCAATCTCCAACCAGTCTTAAAGGTGTATGTAGGCGGGTAGGTAAGAAGAAGTTTATTCTCAGGGAAAAAAATTTGAAGAAGCTTGTATCGGTAACGTCACAAAAATTGTGGACAGCCATCATGCACGTTTCCACACGTCAGTAGGCTATGCAATGTCGTACGAGAAGATCGGAAAGTTATATAGAACCCCGGGACCTACTTTAATATCTGAAACCCAAAACTATTGAATACTAGGGTAGTTCTTCCAGGATTACGAAAATATCAGTTTTACCATCTCTTTTTCTGCGTTTTAAAACTTTATTCAATCTGATAAAAGTCGGCGTCTGTCTTATCAACTTCTTGTAATTCCCCGCCTCGTAAAAACGTTCATTCCAACCCTCACCGGCAGATCTTTGATCCTGTACACCGGGGGTTCTGTGTATTCTTTTGGATTCACGGAAAATTTCATCGGTCCAATTGGGGCGATAGCTTTTCGACGTCATTTTGGTTTACTTATTTAACTTGGTTCCAACTTTAAACTTAAATTCCACTTCAGGGGTGAGCTTCCCCGTAAGGGTTTCTTTTACTTCCATTTGATGATAGATGTTCACGGCAGTCGGTGCTTTTTCCTATACTTCGATGATGTGCATTGTTGTAGGCCTTAACCATGTGTTGAAGCACGTCGATGTATTGGGAAGTGGTTTTGGCCGTGAAAGTTTCCACATCTTTGTTTTGAACGTTCTGTTAAATCTTTATACGATTGCCCATTTCGTTTCATTGTTAGATGGGAAATAAAGTATGTTTTGGGGAAATTTAACCATTTCTGAAAAAGGTCCGATTTGTGGAATTCCGTTCCCTTATCCGTCTGTAAGGCTATAGGCCTTTGACCATGCTTTAGGAATCTTCTTGAAGGCCGCCACTAGCGAATCTCCTTTTTTGTCTTTGAGCGGAACTATCCAGGCGTATTTTGAAAAACGTCTCTGCAGTTAATAGAACTTTATAGGTTTTTATTCACCTTTTTAAGAGACGTAAGATCTACCAAGGCAGCTTGCCATTGACTATTTATCCCAAATACCTTGTTTTATTTCTTTAAAATTTTCTCTAGCTGGTTTGTGTAGAGTATACACGTCTTGTTCTTTAACCACCTTTCATTGCTTTCGTGAGATACCATTTGCTTACACATTTATACAATACATTGGACGTTACTGTAGGCCGAGGATGTTGTGTGAGGGTCATAAGAAAATATTCGGAGCGTTTTGTCTACGCTTTGCCATACTTAATATCATTTAAACACAATATACATTTACCGCTATAATAAAGACTCGATACGGTCACAATGTTTTCATATTCATTTATCAATCATCCTCTTTATTTCTTCCTTCACATAAATTAAACTATATTTACAAATTGTCAAATCATGAACAGTGGTAAGTCAAACCCGTCGCTACATGAACGACAACCGTATTGGTGGACTTTTGTTTCCTTCGGCCGGTTAAAAGAGTCCTCCAATTTAAATTGTGAGATTCGATTTCTGCAATTACGTTTTTAATATCATTCCTTTTTTATGTCTTAATCGCGTGATACAGTCTGGCAGCTACACGCACAGTGTTAAGGCCCGGAAACATTTCCGCCGGTAATCTAGTTCTCTGTTTTTTCCAGGAAAGCGGGTGTCCAAAGCCGAATTGGCCCTTTGTGAAATTGAGAATTAAAGTTTGCTGTGTTCTCTCGAAACCACTCCATGTCCCAAACTTCTATATTCCACAGAATTTTTAATCTTGAACGCGGTGTGTATTTCCTGTAGGATCATATCCACGTCCATATCGTAATTATACAGTTCCATTTGCGTGACTAATCAATCGGTTAAAGATGATAGCGTGAAGCGTTCCTCTAGTTTTTCCTGTCCCCGTAGAATTGGTACAAGCATGCTCGTAATAAGCCTCCGGCGCAATCATGTTCTCCCAGTCCACATTTAGAAAACACTCTGTTCTCCATTTTCTCCGAATTTCCCGGACAGATTCGTTGATATCAATTAAATTTGAATCAACCTTTAGAATGTGAGTAGCCTCGATGAATACCGCTTTCAAATAGGTATCGTCTAGTTCGGATGCCACTTCGCGGTACAAGGTGTGATCCAGGGAGAGTCGTTCTCAGGATCTATACATATATGCTGATACTGACTCTTGTATGATCTGTCAGGCAACCGTTGCATTCCTTCTCAGGTCTTGAACTCAAACTCTTCTTGCAGGGCGTCCGAATATACGTATCTCAAAAGTTCTCCAAGTATGGCTTTCTATTTAGAATCATTACTTTATCCGTAGGCTTCTCGTTCCATGAAAAGTTTAACAAAGCTTAGGAATATTTTGGCGTTGGCCATTCTCTACGATTTATGATATGTGTCCATTTATTAACTCCTGGCCTATTATCTACTAGACTGCCGTTAAGTTAAAGGCACCAATCACCAACCCCCCTCTTTAAGCGATGTTAATCATATAACTGTGTTATATTTAGACCCACTTCATCGTGTCTGAAAGTTATGTTAAAGAAAAACAGCAACTTGTTATCCAAAATTATGATGCTTGTGACGTCATTGATTGACAGGCTCTCAAGTGGATTATCCTCTCAAGAGGATTAATCCCATTCAAGAGGATAATCCCATTAAGGGGCTTAATCCCACTTAATCCCTTTTAAGTGGATTTTGGGCCCAACCCCCATCTATACTATACCGGTGTCCCAAAAAAACGCAACATTTAGTGGCAGGCACCATCAATTTGAACAAAAGCATGGGACTACTTATTCTTTGTTGTAAGGTACCTGGGCACTGTTAGCTAATACCCTGAAAAAAAAAGTTCATAAAGGTAGAGTCAATATTTTTAAGATTCGACCCCAGAAAGAAATCCCAGTAACCTGCAGGGACCCATTTAACCAAATTGAGGTGCTATTAAATACAAATACGGCACGTACGTTTTGCGCCCAGAACTACCAATATGCCAACTCGAAGTCCGACCACCATTTTACCTTTTTTAAAAGACAGTGCTGCAACAAATATTAACATATGATAAATGTTTATTTCCATTGGTAATAACAGCTACAAAAACATGCACTTTAACACACTTAAAAGATCGAAGTAGGAATGTATGATCAAACAAACTCTTCGTATTGTCCAAATAAGACTGCATGGATTTAGAGCTAATCATTCATCATCATTGTGACGGCACACAAGAGTTATCATTACCCAAAATTAAATGACAGAATGAAATATGATATTGTTTATTCAGTTTTATGTTGAAAACATTAGGTTTTACTTTCATAAAGTTGAGAATTGTAACATTATTTTCAGTAACAAGCTAGTGCAGCCCAACGCATTATCATTTTATGTAATGCATGAGGAGTTGTGATGACTTAGTCATTAAGTCATAATTTTATATCTTCTTCAAACATAATTTTATCACCAATAAATTAATGTATAATGCAATCAATTAACCAGTAGAAGTTGCTCTGCAAAAAATGTGGGCAAGTAAATGTTGATTGCAATCAACATTGTATTTGCATCTTTTCTTCATTGCCAGTCTTGTGGTAACCAGCTCCTAATTTTTGTCAAACAGGGTTATGCGGGTACGTGATTGTTGGGGCAATAATCTTAAAAATATTGACTCTATCTGTTTATGCAAATTTTCAGGAATATAGCAACAGTCCCATTTCCTACAACAAAGAATAAGTAGTCACGTGCTTTGTTCAAACGTATGGCGCCTGCCAACCAAGGTTTGCGTTTTTTTGGGACACACGGTTATATGTGCCGATAGATTCATCCCAATAAATCATTTAAACCACTCAAACCTTGTGTACTTGAAGAGTGTTACAAGATATGCTAGCTCCCGGGTGTCATATAACACAATGTCCGTGTGGACAAATGTCTAGCACCCATCTGTCTAGTGTGTTCTCCATTGGTGCTAATGGCATCATTTGTTTCAGCACTTTACAATGGGTCACCGGTGAGGGTATAGCTAGGACATCTCTCCATGGGGGAAAGTCAGTTCAGTTTCTTTGCACCGGTTGTTAAACAAGGACAATAGGATAACGGTTGCTTGGATTTACCTATAAATCATCCTTGTTCAGACAATCACGCGAGCTCAAGCCAAACAACAAAAAATACTCAAACAAAAAATACCCGCCAGGTGTTTAGGATTTTGTATTATTTTTTGAGCAACCCGACTTCGACCAAAAAAAATAAAAATACATTTTATTTAGGTGATATTACAAGTGAATATTATTGGTCCTTCGGTAATACGCAGAGGATTTGAATTTAATTTTTTTATTTCAATGCATAAAAGTAATAGAGGTCTCTTTCACACAACCTTCCACTTAAAAGTGCAAAGAGAGGAGAATTTTTGAGGAATACAAATTCTCTCAAATGACCCACGCGATCGGGTTTAGTTAGAACACACCTACCGAGAACGTTTTCGAAGGTCTTATATTGGACAAACAAGCACCGACAGAAACCCAAACTTGTTTTGAAGGCCCTGCTATTCCTAATTCGTCCCTAAACCCTCTAAAAGTTGTTTTACTCAACCGGACGTAATTTTTACTCGTTTTGGTAGTTAAAAGTCACACTCTTTTGTTGAGTAAACTTGGACCTCACAAAGGTTTGCGGTATCAGTTTTACTCTGCCTTGTAGTAAACATTTTCCTCAGTTAAAAAGAGTCAATATTTGACTCAACTGGTTGTTGAGTAAAAGGTTATCTCCCCTTTACCTCAATGGAGCCCTTGGTCATTTTTACTCAACAGGACGAATTTTACAAACTTTACTCAACCCACTGTATTTGAGTAGATTTCTTATTCACACGTTGAGTAACGTGTTTTGACTCAACTGATGTTGAGCCAACACGGTTTGCCCACTGTTGAGCAACATGAATTTTACTCAATTGACATGAGTAATACTTTGCGCTCCCCCCGGCTATGAATTTGCTTCCTCTCTATCTCTCCTGTCGTCACACAATCAGCTGAGTAGCGTCAGCTCTACAGTTTGTTTATTCATAAGAAAGCTACAGTTGCTCACCAGGTTAAGTCAAATATGGCTTGTTCGGCTATACTCGAAACTTCCAGAGATTTTGATTTGATTTCTGTGATAGAAATGACAAAAAATATAAAAAACTTAAAAAAAGCAAAAAATAAAAAAAATAAATGGTTATTTAAAAAAAAACACAAAAATCTACAATTACATTTTCCTTACTTTGCACCTTTTTATCTCGAAGGCCATGGTGGTTCGTGGTTTCCAAAACTCATTTGATATGTAGATGCACGCTGCACGTTGTTGTGTCGTTTCTCCTGACCGATGCATGCACAAGGTAAAACTATAGGCCATAGATTTGTCAGCGTAATTGTAAAAATATCATGATGGTTATAAAATGCAACCACCCATAACCTTTACTGAGCAAAATAGCGATTCCCCAATTTGAAATACCAGCGCTCACAGTGATACAGGCATCAAACGGACGAAAGGTTGCCGAATTAATAGTTGATCTCCCGCGTACCGTAACACATAGTAGGGTTCGCAGGAATCTCGCCAAGTGTTCACAATCATGACAGTCCATGCTCACGAAATAATTATTATTAGTTTATGATTATAAACTTGTTGACTTGTGTAAAATATCAGAATGTCCAGCATTTCCGCGACACACTAGCTTGTCATCTGCCATTAATATGTCCGCGGCAATTCCTGGGCTGCACGTGTCTGGGTTCGTCAACGTTGATTAAGATCAGACTCAACGAGGTGTAATTTCTGATCCCGTCACGCGTCAACTACTTGTCACGCAACGTTGAGTTAGATTTCAAAACTGCTTTACCCAACATGTATTTCACAATTTTATCGGGTAAGGGGTAAAAGGAAATTTGTGTTTTACGCAATGCTGAGAAATCTGGACCCACCTTGTTACTCAACACGCTTTACTCCCGCACTGAGTAAAATATTTTTAGAGTGAGGAAAAACATGCTTTGAATTCCTGTCCTGCCACGAAGAGAAAACATTATAAAATCATCTCTTATACGTAAAGAGTGCGTATTCGGCTTATTCCACTCGGTGTGATCTAATACATTGATAATAAGCGTTCCAAATATGCAAAAAACCTGGACGAAAAAAAATGAGGGCCGCTTTTAAATAAATTCAAGGACAAAAAACTATATTTTCAAGTGTAAGTCTTCAACAATATTGATCAGCAGTATCCTGAAACGTGAAAGCTAAACATCCTTGGGTAAAACCAGTGTGTATGTTGTATTCTCATGTCACTTGGGATTCGCGGGGGTTCTATATAGGTAGAGGCAACATTGCCTATTTAACTATTATACCTTCTTGCGCTCAGCATGCGCTGGATTATTTTCATCACGAAATTAATCGATCCATTTTCGTTCTTCTCTCTGCTTATTCGCTTCTCAACAAGACGTATAGGATATTAACTAATCTAAAGCTTAGCAGGATAATAAAAAATATCAAGCCTTTACCAAACGTCCAATAACAATTTCTTGATTGATCTATGCAGCGCACAAAATGTCCGCATTATTGCCATTTATTTTCAGTGAAAGGGGATTTCCAAAATATTGAAGCGCTTCCTGCTAACGCCTCTTACACTACCATTGACCATTCTCCTAATTTCGCACAAGACTGTCCATTGCACGCATAACAAGGTGTTGGAAAGCGATGTTGCTCCAAAATACACATGATTCACGATATAGGATTTCCCATTCCGGTTATTTATAGAGCAATATGCTTCCAGCGACAAATGAAGTCTTTGTCTTACGTTCATGTTAACGTATGTAACTGAAGTACGCGATGGTCAATACGCGTCACGTGGGACCTTGTTAAACGTTTGTTTATGCCCTGGGCTACAAGCTCGCGGATTCTAGCCCCCCGAGAAACACGTATTCATGCACAATCATATGAATGAAACCCTAATTCATATGCACAGTCACGGGATTTTGACAGTCAAAAAACAAAAATAATCTTTACGATTTCAAATTAAAGAAATCAGAAAACACATTTTATTTGCATGCACATTATAGTAACATCGTCAAGGGCACAAAGCGTGTGGTGCAAATCACAGGTTCGGGGATACCCTTCCAAATCACATTTGGTTTGTCCATCTTCATGAATTTCCAGCCAACGAAATAATCAATGGAAGTATAGCTGTTTAGACATCTATAGAATTGAATGAGAATGAATTTGTGCAACAGGCAGTTTTCAAAATTATAACAAATGTGCAATTCTACTATAAAAGCATTGAAAATGGTACAAATCCTATTTCAAATAGCAATGTTTGTAAAAATAAAAAATCATTTTATTTCAATTATTGAGCAAATAGTTAGTAAACCAGAATATGCTAGTACCAACCAAAAGGCACTACATGGGCTTTCGAAATGATGGCCTTAGAAAAATTTAGAAAAATAATTTAGTTTGACATTACATTTAAGCGCACACAATATGGTTGTAATATAGAACATGAGAACATCGGTAATAATAGGGGACTTATAAAATTGGTTGTATGTTCTTCTTTGTATTGATGTGAGCATTAGGGCTGCCTATAACCCTAGTATGATGTAATGCTGTACAGGGACTTTCACTACTTAAATCTCCAGGCCGGTAGACAAGGATGGGTAGTTATTAATCTTTCCCCTGAGATAGCCAGCGAACACAAGCGTTGAAAAAAAAACCCATTGTTCGCTTCGCCGGATTCGAACCGGCGGACCTCCGTATTTGCTACATCGGCCTCTAACCAAACACTGAGCTATCAGAATGTATGGCTTAGAGGAGCGATAGATATCCATAAGCGTGCCATGCTTTCCTAGCAGATAGCGTCAGAACGGTTATATATTGACTATATATGATATAATTTTTTTTAAAGGAGTTTTTTTTTTTTTTTTTTTTAATATTTCACATCAAAATTGAGAGATTGGCCAATTCACCCCAAAACCCCACTGTAAAGTTTCGCCCCGATATTTCAATCCGCTGCGAGAGCTAAAAACCGTGATTTTGTAAGCCCCATATATTACTGTAAATACTATTGGTCGACCAAATGGGCACATTTTCGCTCATAACTTCCAAATCGAACATCCTTTAGCCCGAGATTTCACAAGGTAAGTGAAGAAAATAGTAGCTTTCTTCGATACGAAAAGTTGACCACTGCCGGTAAAATCTGGGCTTCTGGGAGACGAGGCTATTATCGATCGGACCCTGGACCCTTTAATATTTGTTTTGAAATTAATAACTCTAGTTTCTCCCGGTAGACAAGGGATGGGTTTTTTTTAATCTTTCCCTGGATAGGCCAGCGCACACCAAGCGTGAAAAAAACCCATGTGCGCTTCGCCGGATTCGAAGTCGGCGACCTCCGTATTTAACTAGCACCCGCGATCTAACCACGAGGCTAATCAAAGACTATGTTGGTAGGGAACAGATATCCTTCTATAGGTGTTTAGTCTCGCAGGTTCCAAGCCTCTTTCCTATTGACGCATTGAACGGTATATTACATATACAATTTGTTTATATTTGTTGTGCAACTTTTAACGACTTGTTTTCTCCTAGGTAGACAAGTAACAGGTTCTCCAGTTAGACCAAGGATAGATATTTTCAAAAAACTTTTTGTGTAATGCTATGGCAAGATTGGAATGAAACTTGACAATGGGTGACTTGTTTAGCTTCAATAAATGTTCAAAACTGTCGTCAATGTAATAATATTTATCTGTGGAGGCATTTAATAAAATGGTACTGCGCCGGCGCGGACATCGACCTACGACCTCCCGATGGCTTGTGCCGAATACTCTCGGCGCGTCACGTAAATCATTGGTAGGGAGAATTGTTCGTTATACCGTGTTTGGCAGAAACATTAGTTCCAGGGGTTTATGCAACGGATCAAATGCAAACCCGACCACGGGATCCGGTAAACAAGGTCTAAGCCGGTACAATGCCGGAGAGCCCAGATTCCCCCGGGGGCAAAGGGATGCAATCGATATTGCATTATGCACAGAGTTTGGGAGAGGTTGGAATCATAGAGCTGGAGCTGTTCTGGCCAGAACGGTTTAACTTTCCTTTTACAACACATCTCGAGTACAAAAGTGTTTGAGTGATTAAATATAGAGACAGCCTCACAGGAAACCCCCCTGAAACGTGATTCTTAAAGTGCAGCAGTGGTATTAACCTTCGTCAACCAAGTGTTTTTCTACTACGTTCACAACCAAGGGGGAACCACCCCCCTGATTGTTTTGTCAATTAAGTGACAAACTTCATCTTGTGTGGTATCAGTGTGTAGCTACAAAAGTGTGTGTAGTACAAACGTATCAAGTTTTTACAATTTGACGTCATAGTGACGTAATACCTGAGAGCTTTATAACGTTATTGTAAGCAAATCTCCAAAATAAAGGGTTTCAACTATTTCGCATTAATGAAGCAAAGTTGTTTCCTTTGATAATAATCATGATGATGGTGTCAAAGAGTATGCATACATATGTTATACTCTAAAAAATAAGAAAACTATACAATATTGTGCAACAGGGAATCACCCGTTAGGTGGTGGTGGTAACCCCCCTTGCTGGACGAGGGTTAAGGAGGAGGCCTAGACAAAGAGTGTGTACAGGGGTCAATCTTTAATTGATCCATTCGTGTGACAAAAGTATACCAATTTATTTGTAGACCATTAAAGTCTTCAGAGTTTATAGGCTAAAAACAGAAATATCAATAAAGGGTCACTTTCATTTGTTTAAATTTTAAAGTTGCTCCGATTGGATACAAAAATGGTTAAAATTATGATGGCGCTCATAATATTAAAATAAGGACAAGTTTTGAGTGTCTCCAAAATGCTTAGTTCCCAAAGTAGAGGGGAAAAAAGTCAACCCTATTGCAATGGACCGTTGTCACGTGACCTTCTGTTCCCCCTACATTCGGAAACCTAAGCATTGAAGGCAGTATTTTAAGGGGAAGGATGGGGTCTGAAGCAGTGAAACTTTGCAGATTTTAATTTTCCTAACTAGTGGTATATAATGTTATACATTATTGTGCCCATGTCACAAAGTTTTTTTAAAATCCATGTAAATTTTGCGCTGGTTGCCATGGTAACCACGTAGGCCTCTGATTGGCGAAAAAAACCCCACTAGGACGGTGTAACTAAATAACTAAACATGCACTGGACGAAACTTGGATGACATATGCAGGTGGTAAATACGCAGTGAACCAGGAAGCCGAATTTTATCTTTGCATGGCAATCGACCAATCGCATAATGTCATGGCGTAATTTGAATTTTGGAACACAATTTTGAAAATCGGCCCTCATGGTTCACTAGCCCCCAAATTTCGCTAATAGGTTGTGCCAAAGGGCATCGCCGGATTGGAAGAAGGACGCCCCCGCTATAGTTTTCATGAGAACGGATGAACTTGAAAAAGTTTTGCATCATAAAGCGACATGCTCAAAGTTCACTTTTGCTGGGTTTTCAAAAAATCTACTTGTTTTTTTAAAAAATCCCAAAAAGTCGGTTTTATGTAAAGTTATAATTCAGGCTTCCATAGATAATTGGAATTTCCATATTTCAAACCCTCCCCCCCCCCAAGCAAAACCACAATGCCGCTTTGCAGCATGTTTGCTATATTATTTAGCAACAGATAATATATGAGTGGCATTGGGTTTGGGGGGGAAAGAACCTCATTTTTGCATTTTTGTTGCTGGGGGCCGGAAACAACTAAATGGAATTGCAAAAACAACAACAACAACCTATTACATACAAACCTATACCACATGCACTATGCGCGGAAGGCCATGCTAATCTACAAGGGCTCAGTTCAGTAGCCTTGGATGAGCACAGGGTTAACAACAGGACCCAGGCTGTTTTTGGTATCATAAATCATACTAGGGATGATGTATTGGCTCAATACAATGGTGAATGGAAGCCTTTAGACAAAATTGAGGGCACTTTTGAAGTGGAAATATGGAAGTATTTTTTAACATTTCATTTTATAATGAATTATCATTATTTAAGAGAAAGAATCAATCCAAAATAGGGTGCATCCATGTCATGTAATAATTTTTAAAATAATTTTCTTTAAATATCTGTCGACTACCCACATTCACCAATCGCGTATCCAGTCAACGCTGCCAGTAATACGAACAAATAAGAAGCATGTCAAGCTTAATGATAGGAAAGTAGACTGGCAAGGATTCACTGATGGTCTGGATCAGAACGTGAAGATAATTGCTTCAAAACCCTACACTCTGACAAAATTTGCCCAACTAGTAAACAGGACTGCCCGGAGATTCATACCAGGAGGCTGAAGGACGGACTATATACAAGGCCTTTCCAAGGAGGGGAAATATGCTAAGAATACAAGAGTTATACCACCATGATGAGTTGATCTTTTCTCGGCGAAAAAAACTGTAAGGGTGAGGAATTGTAGGAGAAGATTTCCCAGGAGCAGATCAAAACCTGGCATACCTTAATGAATCACGATATGACCATAACAGCAAGAAAGCATGGCCCACAATACAAAAGCTTCACGGGATCCAACAAATCCTCCACAGCAGCCAAAAGTTACACACGAAACCAATCGGCCAAAACAAACTGGTTTTGTTTTAAATGTAATAAAAACAAGAAGTCTAATAAGATCACACAAGACGTAAGAGGTATAGGAAAAGCAGTTTGCCTTGAAAGCATCTACTGAGTATCTAAAAAAAATCGGCCCCGTAGCGAAGGAGTGGCTTTTGAGCGCCATTTAATGCCTTATTTCTCACAGGTTCCCAAAGATCTGGGGAAAAGCACATGTTTATGGCACTCCTAACGTCTGGGAAAGATCCCCTAATGCCAAGGAGCTATCGATCAATATCACTTCTACAGCTTTTTGAACGTCTCATGCTCCAAACGTATCGCACGCTGTGTGATAGACAAACACCTCATACCAGACAAGAAGAGATTTCCAGCCAGGAAAATCATTAACAAAGCCAGTACTAAACCTTGACTCAACACTCGAGGATGGTTCGGAGGAAGGGTTGGTAACCGGCGTCGTGTTCGTCGACCTATCAACAGCGATGACATCTGTTAATCACAGATGCCTACTCCATAAGATCTTGGAACTCAGCAAGGACATCCTTGACTGAGCTAATCAAAGGGTTGCTTGCAAAAAGGTCGGTCTTTGTTTCAGCTAGGAACGAAGAAGAGCTGATGGCATCTAGGCTCAAGACGGACTACCCCACCTCTCTGTTCACCATCTATATAGTGGGTGGAGCCAGGCATGTTGGTCGTTACACCGTGTGTGGCAATCGGCATTTATACCAGGGCTACCCTCAATACTAGACCTACACAAAATGTATATGGCCATTCCGTAGGGGTAGCTTAAGCGATCCAGGGGCTCGCAAAACATTATACAGGGGTAAAATTGAAAAGTGTCCAATTTGTGAATTGCATACCAAAAGGTTCGTATGATCGCAAGGATTAACAAATGTATAGTTTGGTGCTATCCTCTGACTTACCCTTAAGGAGTTATAAACTGAAACCGTTATTGTAGGTCAAAGGGTAAAGTTTCGCTTCTACAGTGGTCAAATCCTAAAAAATGCTTTCAAATTTCAGGAAATGGTCTCAAATTTTTTGTATGTCATTACAATTAAATAAGGAATATTTGGACCATCTGCAATGTGAAATTAACAAGTTCCGCACCTCATTAGTACTAACCCTATACCCCTATAGGGGCTAGGGGTTTTAATTTGGGGTGTAACTTTTTAACCTATTACTTGTACATTGTCGCAAACATACCTTATTGTTCTTGTGATTACATTACAATAATATGAGACCATTTCCACTGAAATTGAAGCATTTTTTAGTATTGACCCCTGTCAGACGCTAAATTTACACTTTGACCTACAATAACGTTTTCAGCTTATAACTCCATGGAGCTAATCTGAAACACCCTATGCCAGCGGCAAAGAAGAAAGTACTATTATTAGCACAATGTTGTTCTCGATGCATATAGTGAGTAGCATGCATAATAGGTGTGTCCCCTATGGTGCGGTTACACGGGTAGTTTTTCAATATATTTATAAAAATGTTTTTCCAATTTTTTCATCGGGAAAACCAGTGGCGATACCACTTGGGTGCAATTCCTCGTTGGAGGCATCCCCACCTTCACCTCATAAATCATTAACAAAAATTAATGTACTAAAATTACAATTTGGGCAAATTTGAAATTTTTTTGCCGCCCCCCCCCCCAGCTTGAACCTTGTCCCTCCAATACCCCCTCCCCCACCTCGAACAAATACGAGCAATCAGTTAACATTGTTTACCATTGCCATGATCGAACATGACAATATAGGTGTAGCCTCCTATTTGTAATGTCATCAGGTTTAGTTTTTTCCATATCTACCTATTGACGAAATAGACCTTTGGGTAATGATATCGTTATTACGTAATTTTTGGCAGGAAACACATCTAAGAGCATAATAATAATTATGATCATTGTAATGTTGACCTGACAATATGGGTGTAGAAATACCTTATTGTTGACTAACCAGTTTCCCAGTTTCCTGATTTTTGGCAAAAACGGATTTTTTGCAGTCATGGTGTCACTAATGAAGGATTTTGGGGCTGGACATAAACATCTAAGATCAATAAAGTATTATCAGTTTGTAATGTTTGGTCTTGACAACACTGGTGCAGACATGCGTTTTTTGTAAATGATCATGTACCGTTTGTAGATATTGGCAAATAGCGTTTTTCGGTACCCGTATACTGGTGTACTATTCGACGGGATTTGGCGGGGAGCACGGCCCAAACCCTGTGCGAAATTTAATCATAGTCCGGCAGGTAGCATAGTCCAGGCGCATAGACGACAATGGTCATAAAGCATGAAACTATGTGGCGTGAGAGTCACTGAAATCGTCTGCCCTAGTGGTTCCACCATTGTCCGGGAATGTGAGCCCGGAGGACTAACATCTCCTGCCAAACCGGAGCAATGCATTTTGTGATGTGGGTGGAAGACCCTTTCAACCCAGCTAAGCCTTATTCCGGCAGCTTTGTAGGATTAAACCTTGGGCTGCGGGTGGCAAGCAGATATATCTTCCGATCTCACACAACATTAGTTTCACGCTTTATTCCGATGTCGACTATGGAGCCCGGATTATGGTTCGTTCGGACCATATTTCCTTTTACAACCGGTCTATATCACTAACTTTGTAAATCCCATTGGAATGGGTGAAAAACAGGTAGTCTTAAATAATCGTTTTCTATCCCTTTCTTTGCGTGGGTGGATTGCCATGGCATTTGACGATTATTACCAAGGGTAATGTACCCTATCAAGATGAATACCCAGGTGCAGAGGGATGTTGACCGAAATTGAAGTGTAATCTGCTTGACACAAACTTTTTTTTGGGGGGGACACCCTGTATGTACATCTCAAAGTAAATGTAATATCCACTTCAATATTGGGAACTTGTCGAGAAATCCGTGGATGAATTGATCAAACTGTTCTTCTGTAATTCGATATACGAGCCCCTTACCTTGTCTAAAACCCATGATATACTTCAAGTCGTAGCGAGCGATTGGCGTGCGCAAAGCACCAGATTTTTGGATCCAAGAAATCAAGTGTTACGCATGCCCAAGAGGATCATAAACTCGTTCGCTGCGACTGGAAATAATCATGGGGCTTTTTTTAAAAACAGACGCTAGCACCCTCCACGTATCAAATCAATGGCGCATGTGTGTCATGCGCTTGTATAATCGAGTTTACACAACCCGCTTTATTGTCGGTTTACAGCGCTTGCCTATCCAGTTTGAACTCTGGGGGGGGGTGGGGGAGGGTGTGCCGAGTTTCATAAATCATGGTCCAGAATAAATCATGCCGAGTTTTAAAAAACTGGACTGATTTTTTTTCAACATGTGGCAACTGGACATGATTTTTTTCTCAACATGATCAAACTCGACATATTTTTCTTCTCACATGAGCAAACTCGACATGATTTTTTTTCCTCAACATGAGCAAACTCGACATGATTTTTTTATACACACATACAACCAAAAAAATCATGTCGAGTTTTTCCTCATGTTGAGAAAATCACTTCGAGATTTTGGAAAAAACTGGACCTGAATTTCTGGTCAAACTCACCATTAGAGAGCAAAAAACTCGATGTATAGAGTGCAAACTGTAACCGATATCGCTGTAAACTCGTATATAACGTGACACTCGACATATGGCGAGGAAACTCGATACACAACGCGTGACAACCTCGACATGTGCGGGAACTCCGCCATTATTTTGATACGTGGAAGGCGTAAACTGGACATATTTATGTCAAACTCACCATATACAGAGCACAACTCGATGTATAGAGGGCAACTGACAGATAGCGCTGTAAACAAACTCGACATTAACGCTGCACACCTCGACCATATGGCGAGGAACCGGTCGATAACACATCGCGTGAAACTCACATGGCTCGGGAAAACTCGCCAGGATTGGATACTTGGTAGGCGTGCCATAGACTACACAGCACTTTTCCCAGTTGCAAGGCCAAGTGTATCATACTCTTTTTCGCGTTTGCAAAAACAAACAGCTCTATATTTACCACATTCTTCTTGTCCCTGCTTCCATCTTGACCGCACTTACACTGGCTACCAGGCTCAAAGTTCCTTTATAATCTTTCTCGGGGGGCCACTTGTATCAAAGTGGATATGAGGCCCTGAACCCGGACTTACAAAATACACCCTAAACAAGTATGTTCACCGACTAAAAAAACATCCCCTTAACAAGTATTTTTTGTCTGGTTTTTTGCTACGTCAAAGCAAGTGTTTTTGTCAGTTTTTGCTACCATAAACAGCAATGCAATGCATTGTGTCGTAATATACCCATTTTATTTTGCTTTACTTTACAATATTTTTATCTCTGCTTAAGTTGCAGTATTGCATACCGGCCCACGTACATCGCAATTTCGGGTTAGAAAAACATACCCTTTTTCCATATTGTTGGTTGTTTGTGACACCCTAATCAATGTACGCGCGTACATCGTCTGTTGGGCACAAGAGACCATTTTTAATCCGAGCGCGTTTTTCTTGTTCACTCACATATCCACCTTTAATCCAGTGGCCTCCCCCCCCCCATCGGGAATAATCTTTGCAATATTTGATTCTCCGACTCCGACTACCTCTCAAATATCAATCTCAATCTATACGCCAGCCAAGGCAGGATAAACAGGCTACGAGATTGTCATTAAAAACCTTTTTCATTGGCACTTTGTTTCGGCATTGACTGTCGTACTGATATAATTAGTACGACATTAATTATATAATTGTTAATAATACTTAAAATATTGTAATGGTAATCTATACTACTAACAAGGAGACCTTTCTGCTAGTCTGTCTGTTTTGCGTTTTGTTATGCTTTGACTTATTGGGCTGATAATTTGGGCATGAAGGTAGAAGAGGACAGTCTGATATTTGTTAGCAGGGTTTCGGAGTGACCCAACAAGTCAAGGTCACCTAGAGGTCAATTTGCGTAGAATTGCCCTATGGCCACCACCACATTTGGTAAAAAGGACCGCTGCCACTAAGCACAGAACAAATCTGAGATCAAATGGTCACACACAAGGTCAAAGGTCACACGAGGGGGAAAGCACTGTTTAATAACAATAACAACATAAGTCATATCCTGATCCTCGATCGACTACTCCAATTCATTTTTTCTGCATCCACATTTCGAACAATCATTGTAAAGATTTAACTTTTCATCAAGGCGTTGCATTTTATATATTTAGTTTGGCTACAGTCCCTGTCAGAATGGTTTGTAGCGCCCTCTCCAGGGGTCTCCTCTCGCGCATCGCTCTGCTCGCCCGAGCAGATTCGCCCCTCAAACTTGCGGCGAAACTGTCACGGATGGTGGGCAAAAATTTTTGAGGATCTTTGTCCAAGACTATAAACTAAGTAAGCTCATTCATAAGCGCGTTTTATGGCACGCTCCAAGTATCAAATCAATGGCGAGGTTTCATGCGCTGTATATCGAGTTTACCCCCGCTATATGTCGAGTTTACAGCGCTCCTATCCAGTTTCCACTCTATTCTATGTGCCTAGTTTTTTCATAAATCATTATCCAATAATTCATGTCCAGAAATAAATTATCGCCGATTTTTAAAAACTGGAACATGATTTTTTTCACATGTGCAAACTGGACATGATTTTTTTTTTACTCAACATGAACAACTCGACAGATTTTTTTTCTCAACATGAGCAAACTCGACATATGTTTTCTCACATGTAGCAACCACGACATGATTTTTTTCTCAACATGAGCAAACCATACACATACACAAAAAATCATGTCGAGTTTTCCTTCATGTTTTGAAAAAAATCATGTGAGATTTTGAAACTGGACCATATTTATGTCAACATCACCATATAGAGAGCAAAACTCGATGTAATAAAGGGCAAACTGGGAAACATTGACATATAGCGCTGTAACACTCGACATATAACGCTGCACACTCGAATAATGGCGAGGAAAACTCGATTACCACGCGTGAAACTCGACATGCGCGGGAAAACTCGCCCTAATTTGATACGTGGAGCGTAAAATTGTACATGATTTATGTCCAAACTCAACCATATATGAGAGCACAACTCGATGTATGAAGGGCAAACTGGACAGATAGCGCTGTACACTCGACATATAACGCTGCACCATCGACATATGGCGAGAAAACTCGATACACGGCGCGTGAAACTCGACATTGCGCGGGAAAACTCGCCACTAGTGATTTGATACGTGGAGCGTGCCATACGAGTTCGAGAATTCAGGCGCTATTGTTGTTTTCATATCCCGGTGACTTCGGGACCCATTTCAGCACAATAAAATTCAAGGATTCGGGGATGGGACACGGGGGTCAATCGGGATATGAAACATGGTTGTTGAGTATTGTAGCTCAGCAGGCCTGATTATCGAACTCGATTATTCGAGGGGTCAGTGACCGCCCCCCAAAGCAATAACTCCTTTGTGCTATCTATCATGAGCAACTGGGCCAAAAGAGCTATTGAGTTCCGTTTCACTAGCCAATGACACTTACCTATAGAGAGCCCGCATTTTTCTTGTAATTTTGATTAACGGGTCTCCGTCTTTTGTGTCAACTGACTCCTGGCGTTATTCTGGTCCGGATTTTGACGGGCAAAAGACATTGAAGTCATATTTGAAGTGAAGCGGATTAGCCAGCGATAATGCGGGGGAATCGAAAAAATGTGGGAAATGCATTTCTTTAACTTATAATCGGGATAGTGTGTGTACAATTACTTATAACTGCTTTAATGTAAAAACAAACCGCCAAATAGTGAAAAAAATGAAGATTGCAGGAAAATTTGTATACGTCTCCCCGCAAATAGAATACAGCAAGGTAGCCGTCTCAAAATCTACACTAATCGCTAATCGTGGTTTACACCAGTACAGAAATAAGCAAAGACAAATAAGTTTGTTGAGGGCAAATCTTTGTTGGTTCATATGGTGCACAAAATATCACGCTAAAATCTGTGATTATTTCACCGGGAAAGGCCTTTTTGATCTCAGTCGGAATTTTGATAGCCCGTATAGAAATACAGAATCAGATAAAAAAGTACTGACTTGTCTTCAATTACACGGATTTCAACAACCACTTGCAGGTTGTGTTCGAATCCATTACCAGTAACAAAAAATATAAAATATGAATTTGATTTTTTCGATGTTTCGCTTAAGGCAA
The DNA here is from genome assembly GCA_023653785.1 of Ophioderma brevispina. Taxonomy (NCBI): domain Eukaryota; kingdom Metazoa; phylum Echinodermata; class Ophiuroidea; order Amphilepidida; family Ophiodermatidae; genus Ophioderma; species Ophioderma brevispina. The sequence continues at coordinate 96,260 of JAMKCH010025348.1, forward strand.
AATCGTGCTAAGCCCTTTACTTTAAGCTTTGAGGCTAAGCAGTGTCAAAATTGCTGGTACAAAATAGGGAATGGTTTTAAACTGGGTTGTTGGCATGGGGAGAAGCATGATCTTTCACTATGAGTTAGTGAAATCTCAATCCCTTGGCACCAGTCCAATGCCTCTTCACTAATGTATTTAGAAAAAAAAATCCCCTGGGTTTGGGGCATGAATATATGATACCCAGATCACACAAGGTCAGTTCATGTCAATGTATGTATAAGTACAACCCACTGAAACTGTGTTCCTTGGTGGATGAGCATATTGTCACTCATGTGTTAAGATCTACAGGAACATGTGTGAACAACATAATTATACTAAATAGCATGCCCTTGTCTTGTAGCTTGCTTATGTATCAATTTTAGGTTTATGCGTGATTCACGATTTACAGTTGACAGCAGTCACGCTTTGTGCCTGCAAGGTCATGATTTCTTTTCGGCCGTAATTCCCAAACTAAGTGCCAGTGCCGAACCTTTTCGAAGTTTTCCGAAATGAAGCTTAAATTTAAACCTTTCTAGGTGGACCTGGTACAAATATAAGATGCTTTTTTTACATGAGTCAGATATAATCTGTAGTTTTGTCTGTGCTAAGCATATCGAAAATGTATTTCCTTAAAAATTATGTGAAAAACCGTTGTTTTAAAAAACTGTATTCAATTTTAAAGAATTGCGTAGTGTCCCCAACAAACCGTGGACCTGACCGTTTCGACAGTTTCTGGCAAATGAACAGTAGCAAAGTTGATAAGATATGTGCTTCCTATGTCCAAAAAGAATTGGTGTCCAAACGTCTTTCCGTGATACCAAAATGATGTAAAAATAGACCCCCCCCCCCAAATATAGTGTTACTTCGGGCTTTTATGAGATCAAGTTTTATTGTAATTCCATATACCACGAGTCAACACGATGTTTTCATTTCCACCCGCTGAGGAGAGATGGGAAATACACGCCACGATTGGTCATGCCTTTCCGATAACATTGCATATTGAGTGTACCGTAGGCACGTAGCAATCAGAACAGAGAAATTGAGCCCGAAACTTTTCGAGTTATATTTTGTGTTATTTTTCGTGGACTTGACCGTTTCGTATGTTCTGGAAGTAAGTTGATTGGATATGGAAGAAAAGAAAGAAGAAAAGCTGTGTTGGTGTAACTTTGGAAAAACCCTGAGAAAATCAGAGATGTCCGTTTCCAATAGCATTATTTGTGGCAGATTTTTAGCCGAATTGCATCTAAATGTGTATCATTTTATTTGTTGAAAAATGACAAATTTCCATTTAATATATAACCATCACCGACTTTAGCATGCAAGTTTAGATATATATCTATCTGATTACTCCATTTTCAAACAATTTCAAGATGGTAACCGTAACAAAGGCGAAATTCAACAAAAAATGTACCATTGACCAAATCCTTGACACTTTTTCATAGCGGTCATTCGAAGTCAGTTGGGTTGCTGAAAAGCATATAAGCAGTATTTGTTTGCCTGCGGTTTTGACTGTTTAGAGTTATTCAATCTTACTCGGAGTTTTAACCTTTTTAGTACGATCTAAGGTAAAACACTCGCCACAAGAGCTAGCCATATATAACAGGTAATTGGACTGATATAGGCAACAAAGCACTAAAAAAAGTTAAATCAAAAGGGCAAACCAGCGGGTTCACAGAGTTTAGAATACAGTCAAGGTTCCTTTTGCACGTGACCAATGCCGAAAGAAGCAAATTACTGGTGTGCACGATGACTAAAACTATGCTAGCTTTGTGACGCTTCCGAAGATTTCTATTACCATCGCACGTATTGTAAATTGTAGTCTCAATTGTAGCCATGTGAACATGTGAACAGATTAATCATTATAAATTATTATTGCGTTGCTGGCTTTTGACGACAAATGTAGGCAACAAAACATATAAGTAACCAAAAAATAGTCCAATCAATATACGAGAGAACATGGACAAAATTGCCTACAGAAGGTTTCTTGCGTGTAACTTGCTGTACCCACCCTCCCCAAACAAAACATTAAAAAAGGTTAGAAAAAATGAAGTAGGCCTAGTGCAAGACATGCTAATTGCATAAAAACCGCTGTGCAGTATGCCTATATTCTTGTTATAAAACATTAAAAGGGGACGACCCGATTAAGTATATACAGTTTTTATCTTTCGATTTATAACATGGCCACCCCAAAACCCCACTGTAATGTTTCGCGCCTAATTTCAACCCGTTTTCATGTGAGCATAAAATAGATTTTTCTTAGCCCATATAACTACTGTTGTAAAATTAATTGTTCGACCAAAATGAAGAACATTTTCGCTCATAAATTTCAAACCAATAACCTTAAGCTCTAAGATTTCACAGGGTAAATGAGAAAAATAGTAGCTTTCTTCAGATACTGGCTGGCTGAGGAGATCTGGAGCTTGTCCATAAAACATGCGGTGGAAAAGAGTGACAATTCCAACTACCCTGCGATGACCAAGTGGTTGGATGTGGTGAGTGATTAGCTCAGTCTCAGGGATACCAATGATGGAAATGCACGTCTCTAGATTGCATATAGTTTGGATAGTGAAGTGGGTGTTGCTCCACACCATGCTGAACATGCATATTCCATGTTGGATTGAACCATGGATTTATATATAACAGCCCTTTCAGTTGACCCAATGTGTTTGAATTAATACTCTTTGATAATAATTGCTAAATAAAGGTCTCCCCCATCCCGATTGTAGTCTGACAAATATCAGTAGCAATTTTGTCCAGGTGTACCTAGTATTTTTCATAGATTGCGTGGACTAAAAGGGCCAACAGCACTGACCTCTACACATGGATAGCGGGTCTGAGTCGCCGATTGAAACAACAGGAAGTTGCTTTTTGCCCTTCTCAATCTGGCGGGAAATAATGCATACACCTGCTGGTGCACATATTCCACACAGATGTTCGATTGTTATACAAAATTCCTTTAACTCAATAACACAATAAGGTGAAGCCATTTTAAGAAGGGCAAAATGCAAGGTCAGTGGTTCACTGTAGCCCAGATTAAAGGCAGGGTTCTTTTTGCTACGTCAGTTGTGGAAAATATATAGTGAACTATGCTGTCAGGTTGATGACGCTGTTCGTAGAATCCATTGGCTTATTATATTCGACGAAACGAAACAGGCTCAGTGCGTCCATTAAATTACACGCTTTATTCCGTTATCATACATTTTATACTCTGATGGAATGAAGCGTGAAATCCAATGGGTGCACTGAGCCTGTTTCGTTTCGTCGAATATAATAAGCCGAATCCATTACCACCATACTGATTAAAGGGATTAGCAGCGATAAAGCGAGAGAATCGATAACTGTGGAAATGCATTTTTAATCAAGGATAAGTGTGTACAATACGTGGATCCTCGGTTTCATACCGGAAATTTTTTTACTGAAATTCCTATCGCACAATGCACCAACGATGTACGAGTAGATAAAATAAATAGCGCATACATATTCTATGGTGTTTTGTGTCATACGGTCATTTTTCTGTCATAACTGTGCGAAAACCGTTTGCTGTACATAAATTTTACCAGTAACGAGTACTCTTTGATTGCCTTGTAATTTTTGCGCACAAAATGTGCGAGTAGTTTAAAGGAGGCGCACTAAACCGCGAGCGTGCATGGAGTGATACATATCTACTCGTACATCGTTGGTGCATTGTGGGATAGGAATTTCGGTAAAAATGATTTCCGGTAGGAAATCCAGAATCCAAGTATTCCATATAACGACTTTAATGTAGAAGCAAACCACCAATAGTGAAACCATGAAGTATTTGAGGAAATTGTCATAAAAACCCGGTCTCCCGCAAATAGACATACAGCAATGGCGTCTCCAAATTTACACTTAAAAGCTTTGATTGTGGTGTACACCAGTACAAAATAAACAAAAATCAACAATGTTTGTGTTTGAGGTCAAATTGTTCAGGTCATGGTGCACAATATTACGCTTATAAATCTAGATATTCACAGGGAAAGCCTTTTTGATCTCAAGTCGGAATATTGATACATACGTATCAGATAAAAATACTGCCTTCTCTTTAATACACGGATTTCAAGTCAACCACATGCAGGTTATGTTCGCATATCCATGCCAAACAAATATACAGTGTGAGTCAAAAAAAACCTACATTCAGAATAAAAAATAATTAAAATAGTTAAGAATTGTTTTTGCTCAAATGTTTGCTATGGTTATAAAGAAGGATAAACAGGCTTTCAGAAAACGTTTATTTGGTGTCATTTGGACTTTCGAGGAAGAAGTTACGCCTATTTTGCTGAGAGACTTAAAAATCCTGTTTGGCCGATTTTGAGCCAAACAAAGATGCATCGCTTACATAGAGTAACATGGTCTTCAGCAGTGATTTGAGTACAAACATTTAACACCAAATTATTGTTAAAACAATAGAAGGTGGGAGAGAGTAATTGAAGGATTATAAAAATAATATCCCAGAGATTACAAAAGAAAATGCTGAGTGAAAAAATGTTCAATTTCCCAAATAAGAAATTCAAGATAGCTGGTGTAAGACCACAGTTTACTTTGGTTCAGTAAGATTTCATGGTTTTAACCTACAACGAAACCTGGGAGCAAAAGTGAAACCACAGAACGTTTTGTATTCCGCTTGAAAAAACAGAAATGCGATATTGAATTTTAAGTTTTATTTCCGATTTATTTACAGAAAACTTCATTTTTAGTTCTTCTTGCAATTTATGGACGCTGACTGTATTTGTGCAAAATAATTACCTTAGAGATGTAAAACAAAAATTTCTGAGCAGTTTCATTATGTTCATGAACTGAGTCATTGAAATGAAGTGGTTTTCAATAACTGACGCTTTATGATTGAACAATGGTAATTTAATTTTTTGAAGATATTTTACTTATAATTATGTTACACAATAGACCATTTTATTCAAATTGATATGTTTTTGTCGAGAAGAAATCGATACCATCTGAACTTGCATGTGCGAATTGTCTTTGCTATAATGTGTTACGGTATATGTCGGTGTCAGTCTCTCCGCATTGCATGGCTAAAATCGGCCAAACTGAATTTTTAGGTCTCTACCTAACGTTTAACCTTTGAAGAAAAAATCTTTCATGAATGTAGGGTTTTTATTGACTCACACTGTACAAAAATATGAATTTTGATGATTTTTTCGATGTTTCGGATTAGCAAATCGCTTTAAATTATAGTATCAAATGTAGTGTAGGACTCTCACACCACAGTCAGTTACAGGAGTTTCCGTAACCTGACCCATCTGACACACTTTTTTTCTGACACATTTATGATTTGGAAACCCTTCACGGAATAAAGCACAGGTTTATTCCGTTATTAAAGGTTTCCGAATTCATAAGCGTGTCAGAAAAGTGTGTCAGATGGGTCAGATTACGGAAACTTTTCAATAAAAGTACTACCCAGGCACACACGAAATGTTGCTGTCAATTTTAATATGAGATTTTCTCAGCCAAACCTCAGCTCCAGTCACTCAATTTATATTGAGAATGTTGTTTATCAGTTGGAATATTTCAACATTATTTTCCTAAACATTAATATTCATGAAAAGCCAAGAAAAAAGGTTAGTCTCAGCTTCCCGCTTTAAGGTTTTCAAGATATTTTCTAAACATGCAAAGAAGAATTTTCGCGTAGCGCATAGTTTTTTTGACCAAAAAAAGCATAGCGCTTAGGGTTTTGGGGTACACAGCTGAGACATACTCTTTTTAGCTCGCGCCCAGAAGGGCCCGAGCTATAAGAGATTACTTCCAGAGAGACAACTGCGATTTTCCAATGTTGCGAACGAGGCTGAGATATTAACATATTTGAGATGTTTTCAGATACATACATTAGTGGCATAGTGCTCGAAATATAAATAATAACAATCGTTGATTTGACCAATAATTATGAATAGGATTTCAGTGTTACTACTTTTTTGATAACGATAATATATTAATGACTTAATACATGTTGACTTGAACAAGGCTTGGTGGCCAGGTTGGTGGCGCTATACCTCAACATTATCTATGGGCTCAGACGATGGCGGCCAAGGCTCTTTCAATATAGCAACTCATCAAAACGAACCAAACATCACTTTGACTTTGATAGATGTACTCTGCAGCTCCTCGACAGTAGAGGTCAAACGCATAGGTTAGTGAGTGCGCTAGACGTTAGTTAGATGCTGGAGGGTTGGTTTCTTAGGTACTTGGTTGTTTCTTCTTTAAAGAGACATGAGGAGATTTCCAGAAAGAAGCGCCCCCAATTTTTTTCGAACCCGGGTTTTTTGCATATTTGGAATGCTTTCCAATGTATTAGGTCACACCTGAAGTGAATAAGCCGAATACCGCGTCTTTATGTAATAAGATGGTGATTTAGTACTTTCTGTCGTGCACGACAGAAAGTCAAAGCACGGTGTTCTATGGGGACAATTACGGTAGTCAGGCAGTTCAAAACAAGGTTTGCCGTTTTCTTTTGTACTTTTTGTCCAATGAACCTTCGGAACGTTCTTGGTAGGTGGTCTACAATCGATCCTGGGCAATTTGAGAGAAATTCGTATCCTAAAAAAATCTCCTCCTGTCACTTTAAATGCTTCAGTTGTAGTGATATTGACGAGGGTTTCAGGTAGACAGTTCCATTCGGGTTTATTGTTCATCAAGCACGTGCGCGAGGTCACATTGGTGTGTTAACACCAAGTGGGTCTATGTCTTGTTTGTTTTGTTTTAATTATTGTTTGGCCTACTCTGACCTTGGTGACAACACAATAACATTGAAGAGCAACTCTTTAAAGTTGCCAAGTCGTTGTGCTATATAAAAATGCTCACAAGGTGTTGAAAGCGTAGAGGATGATTATTGAATGTTTTATAAACACGAAAACAATAAAATAAATATTATAAAACCAAAAAAAGAAATTCTCATAAAAGAGATGGTGTGGAAAGGTGTTATAATACAACAGTGTACACGATTCCACCGATTTAAAGGCACTATCAGTGATCCACCCGAAAGAGTCAAAATATTTGAATTTTGCAGGAATAGCCTATAAGTGAAGGATAAGTATGCAGAATTGTCATCTTTTCCAACTCAAAAATCTACAGAAAAGGAAGAAAACAACAGTGTTCGGAGATTTGATTCTCCATTCAAATAGGTGTTGTAGTAAGTGTCCGATTGGACAGTAATGACTAAAATATCCGATTTTGTCTTTATTAGGTTGCTCTTGATCTTATAATTTGCAGGGTATGTTATGATACCTATACTTGTTACAAACATGCAGAAATCTTATTTTTTTCGATTTTCTGATTTATCAAATCACTGATAGTGCCTTTTAAGAAAAATGGTTTCACAGAAGTGGTCCTTTTTTCGTTATTTCATAATATTCTTTAATTAACCCGTTATTTTTTTGTTTCAGTTGTCTCAATTTTGACAACTTGCGCTATTCAAATCTGTTATACTACAATGTGTATTTTGATAGTGATTTCATTGTCCATAATCTCATCTTTGACAAGATTTTTGTTTGGTGTAATGTGGATTTTTGGTTCAAAAGTTATGACAAGTTTTGAGAAGCCCTTCTGATTCGGGTTGGTCTATTCAATGGCATTAACACTACGGCCATTATGAACAATGTTGGTACGCATTGAAGACAATTAAACCAGAACAAAACTTTGTTTAAAAACAACTGAAAGTGTCACTTAAATTTAATAACTGGACTATCGTTATTTCAAAGAATCATGTAGGTCGTTTCTGATACCAAATCAAATAAACAAAACTTGCATTGGAATTGAAATCAAGTTATGGACATGATATTGCACCTGGATTTAAAAGACATTAAAGTGGGCCAGAAGTCCAGTTCAAACACTTACATGGAAAATCTATAATCACAACCAGTAAAAGTTCTCTTCCACTTTGTAGATATTAAATATTAAGATATTAACAGTTCAAACAATTTACACTGCTTTCTTCATAATTAAAATAATACTTATTGCAAAGTCAAATCCTGCCACACCTGTCCTACTTTGTGAGACTCTCACCTCTACTGAATTTCAAACCTTTCATTAGATATCTGTGATTTCGGACCAGCTTGGGATTTATAACCCTTCAATACACTGTATCTCTGGACAGGAGTGTTAAGAGATGGGATAATAAGGACAGTGAAAAGTAGGAATTGCACTTTTAAAAAAGTGTTAACATCATGATGAACAGAGGTGGTTTATATTTTAAATATTTTGTTTCCAATCCTGCATATTATTGATACACGCTGTAAATTCCACTGCTGTCTGGACTAGCTCATTTGCAGATATTGAAAGAGTAAACCGAGGGGCTACACAGACTCAAGGCCATTCCTATTGAACAAATCAATTGTTGCAATTGTATCCCTCTGTAACCTATTTGAAATAATGGGTTAAGGTCCAATGATTTTGGCCCAAAGTCTAAACACTTTAGTCTGATTTTTTTATTCGTGTCAGTTCATGCATATTGTCGAGGGTATGTTTTTACTTGGAGGGAATGGTTTAAAAAGCCGAAGATATAGTAGAGAAGATACATTATTGAGCGTCAATGTTCCTTTAAAGCAGAATAAAGCTCCAAAATTTAGAACAATTGATTTAAAATTAATTTAAATTTCATGATCCCCTTTTTGATAATGTTTGATAATCATCTTTGTCCTGTCCATGCATAAACGGTGCAAGAATATGCTAAATGACTTTGACTGTATGATATACATATATTTGGTGGTTTGCCACTACATCCGTTTTATTCTATCTAACTGACATCATTTTCGCTTGAAGGTGTGGCGATCGATAAGTCACGCTCTCCTATTTAGACGCATACATGCCAAACAACACCCATTTTCGTATGTTCATCAATAGGTAACGGGCTAAATCTTATCATGGACCTGGTAGATTGGAGGACCCACAACACACTAGTTTCAAAGACCCCTATCACGTTGCCACCTTTTGTTATTAAATCCCACAATGATCCCATTTACCGGCTCAAGGTAATGCGATAATCACCCTCTCAGCAGGAAGGCTGACTGGCCATCGCTCTTCGGGGCATACTGGGAAAATTCAGCCCGCCTCAAATTGCATGATGTAAATTGCATGATGGCAAAGAGGAAATTGAAAGATCCGGAAAAATTTTGTTCTGAAATTAATGGAAACATCCCAATAGCACGCCATCTCATCATTTAATCTATTGCTTATTAACCCTTGTCTACCTGAGCAATTTTTTGTAACACCGGAATGGGGTACCACTCCCTTGAGTTTTCTTTATTGAACATCCAATTCCTATAAATTTGGTACCTACAGTATAGCTTAGAGATTATTCTTTCCATTGGTATCAAAATATGTAGAAACCAATGATGACGTCACTATGACGTCATAAGGTAATAAAGTATGAAAATACTGCATATATAGCAAGAAACATTGATATTTTACAAATTTACTGGCTCAAAATAATATTGTAACACCTACACATTAATTCCATCATGTAGAGACATGACGTCATTATGACATAATGTTAGTATGTTGGTACTCATGAACTCTTGGGGCCATGAAACGGAGCATAAAATGTCAATTGGCAACCGGAAAATGGGGTTTTAGTAGGGCGAAAAGAATAGAAGAGAGCGGTAACCCCTCCCCTCGGAAGACAAGGGTCAATTAATTTATAATTTATAAATTTAATTAGGTATCAAGTGTAACATATCACACTCATATTTCAGATGAAACTGACACTGGAATCAGTTCGACATGGTGTCGGCTATCAAACAGCCACAACGGTAAACAAATTCAACATAACCGGAAGTTAAAATATTACAATTTTGAGAAGTTATATACTTGAAAAAATATATACAAGTTACTTGAGAAGTTATATACAAGGTACATTCAACTTTCATAAGACCGTTTCTCAAGAGTCGAAAATGATCGGAACATTTGCATATTTTCACAAGATTTTTAACAAATATATACTCTCGTAGCTCTACAAAGGAATGACGGATTTTGATGGGGTTTCGGCATTTTCTGAAATAATTTCTCCTCTATTTGCCAAAAAACCCATGGAGTGAACTATGCACTTTCCAAAAACCCCTATAGTCCGGTGTCACAACATCCGGGGAATTACAAAGTTTTGTGGACAGCTTTTCTTTAGTAAAGACCGTAATCACTGCATCGATCGCGGCAAAGAGATATACAGCCTGTCTCAAACAAAATGCACTCTTAAAATTTTTTTTACTCAACCTGAGTAATTTTTTACTCCTTATGGTAGTTAAAAAGTCACAGCTCTTTTGTTGAGTAAACTTGACTCAACAAAGGTTGAGTAGCGGTTTTACTCTTCCTTGTAGTAAACATTTTACTCAGTAAAAGAGTCAATATTTGACTCAACATTTGTTGAGTAAAATTTTACTCCGCTTTACTCAACAGTTGAGCTGTGACATTTTTTACTCAACAGGGTGATAAACTTTACTCAACCCACAAGGATTATACTGTATTTGAGTAGATTCCTTGCTCAACCGTTGAGTAACATGTTTTGACTCAACTGATGTTGAGCACACTGTTTGCTACTGTTTGAGCAAGAAAAAACATTAATTTTACTCAATTGACATTGAGTAATACTTTGGAATACATCAGAAAGCTACAGGTTGCCTCACCAGGTTGAGTAAAATGGCTTGTTCAGCACACTCGAAACTTCCAGATATTTTGACTTGATTTCTGTAATAGAACTACTCTTTCAAACATCAAAAGGACACAAGCAAGATTTTTTAACTTTGGTATTCTTGGTATTTAAAAAATAACACAAATTCTACAAGGACATATTTTCATTACTTTTACCTTTTTCTTCGAAGTCCCTGGTGGTTCAAAATCATGATATGTAGATGCACCCGCACGTCGTGGAGTCGTGTATCAATGTACATGCACCAGTAAAACTATAGGTTATAAATTTGTCAGATTAATTGTAAATACCATGCTGACTAAATACAACCTATATGTTATACTGAGCAATAGCGAATCCCCATACACAGCGCTCACAGTATTACAGGCATCAAGTCACTCGGTGAAAGGTTGCCGAATTCATAAGCTTGATACCAGGTCCTGTAGACATATTCCGGTTACGCCGGAATCTCACCAATTTCACAATCATGACAAGTCCATTGCATCACCACAATAATAATTATTATTATTTGATTATAACTTGTTGGTGTAAAATATCAGAATGGTCAGCTGGCCAGCATTTCCGTGACACCCCAGCTTGTCATCTGCCGTTGATATGTCCGCGGTAATTCTTGTCTGGGGTCGTCAACGTTGCTTAAGATCGGACTCAACACGGAGTAATTTCTGATCCGTCACTGCGTCAAACACCCTTTGTCACGCAACGTTGAGTTAGATTTCAAAACTGCTTTACTCAACATGTATTTCACAGTTTTGCTCGGGTGAAGAGTAAAGCGGAAATGTGTGTTTTACTCCATGTTGATTAAATCTTGACTCAACTTTTTACTCAACACGCTCTACTCACCGCACTTAGTAAAATAGTTTTTAGAGTGTGGGCAATTAAAAAGCGCCCTCTTTCACAATTTTGACAATAGCGTTGTGACATGGAGCTTAGGTCAACGTCAAGGGCAGAGTCTTTGCTTCCAATATCGTTTCTTCTGTTTAATTTGCTTGTTTTAATCTCGAGATATGTTAGTTAACAACGAAAGTGTAAAATCACATTGGTGATTGTGGCCATTTTTACTACAAAGATGAAGTTCATCCAATAATTCAACCTCTTTATCGTTTGTAATTCTGAACCCTATTGAATATTACTAATTGAAGAAAATACTGTTGTGATATAGAGCTTACATCATCGTCAAGGGCAGAATCTTAGCTTTCAAATACCGTCTGTTCTGTTCAATTTGCGTGTTTTAATCTCGAGATATGTTAGTTAACAACGAAATGGTAAAATCAATATTGTGCCACTTTGAAGTTTATCCAATAATTCAACCGCTATCCTTAGTAATTCTGAACCCTATTGAATATTACTAATTGAAGGAAATGTGACCTACTGGTATGAATGAGCAGCTTATCAATATTAATCACACCGTCAAGATTAATACAAGTACAAACTGAGCAATTGCTACATAATTATTTATAATTGTGCAAATGAATGTGCTTTTATTAACTGTACTGTACATGTATTTGGATATAACTTTCTATTCAAATTCCTAAAAAATGGCACAATTGTGATTTTAAAAATAAAACCTTTTCGTCGTCAACTAAACATATCTTGAGATTAAAACAAGCAAATTTAATAGAACAAACGGTATTTGAAAGCTGAGATTGTGTCGTTAATGTAAGCATCATGCCACAAACGTATTTTATAATTGCCAAAGTAGGCGCTTTCGCTTGCACATTTTTTTTTTTGAAACAGGCTGTAGATCACAGACGGTCGCGGTCTATGCACATGTATACACATCGAGTGCCTAGATTTTGTCGAGATGAATGGGTAATTGAATTAGGTAATTGGTGTTTTTCGAGTTGTTGGTCCTCCTATCTACTAGGTCCATGATCTTTTATGAATGGCAATCGATCTTCAGGTGAAGCCATGCAAGAATGTTGGCCTCAATCCACCATGATCCACGGCACGCGGCACACAAAGGTCGCATTGATTTTCCTAGATAATTGTGCAACCTCTTAAAACGAATGAAATCCTCGAAAACTTTTAATGAACTGACACAATAAAAATTACACTATAATGGATATTTATAAAGTGTATTTTCCCAAGACCGATCTTCCAGCCATGTGACCAAGCCATTCCATTAGCATGGAGAGGAGGCTACTTACCAAGGAAAATATCAATATAATTATTGGACTGGAAAAAGGCCACCACAAAAAATAATTACGTTAACCCTATCCATTGTATGCTGACATTAACATCCATGTTACATCAGACTGTCCCTGATTACATTTACTCTCAAAGAGGTTCTATATAGATAGAGAGGCAAACGTTACGTAATCTTTAGAAATTCACCGTCTCGCATGTTTTGCCGACCACAAAGAAAACCTAGAGTACCAACAATAGAAAGCAATGGCTGCCTCCGCTTCTTCCACATACTGTGGGTGCCGCTTTGCATATACACTAATCGGTAGTGATACAAATTAATGTATGTGTTAGAGGTGGCCAGGTGTAATAATAGTGTACCTGGATCATTGTGCTCAGATACTCTTTTTTCTCATAATGCAATGCGCGCTTAGGTGAAAAGATGTATTCATTGAGGCGGTTTATTTAAATCAAGACGACTGATGTGTCATTTCATTCGTTGTGTGGCCATGGGTAGGACAAAATTTAACCACCCAATAGCACCCAACATCCAACAACTGATATTTTGGCGGATTGTTTGTATCGAATTGACATTATGTGTGTATACAAGCACCCAAACGGATAATTATTCCGTGCAATATTCAAAATGTCAGCGCCCAGCACGGACGACTGGTTTTGAATGCGTCTCACCCCCTTGTTTACTCTACTCACCTCACTGCTGATCTTCATGAAAGAAAGTAAATAAAAAATAAATGTGGCCTATGCACTGACGGTAAATAGCCACACTCCATTGATTTTAAAGGATTATAGCTTTGTGATTCCATTCACTTGCCGATTTCACAGGTCACGATTTCAAAGCCTTTTCATTTCATCATCAGAAGAAATTAAATAAGATAAAAAATTTTTCTTTTTAAATTGCACATTCGAAATAGCTGCTTCATTAATTCAAAAAGTATTCAGAATTGGTCGGTTGTAATAGGTTTGCACTGGGCAGCTTATACTTACTTACTGGACAGTATACTTGTTCAGATTATAAATGACCGAAGGTTGGACAAAAGTGATATCTTTGGACAACTGGCAAATATATACCTGAAGACAGTACATCTTTACTTTTGATCATCATCCCTGCCCATCCAAGCACCAAAGATCGCTCTTCAGAAAACGTATTATAGTCAGGGACAGAATAATGCGACAATTGCGAGTCTGACGTAATTTGACGGTGCAGAACAAATGTCGGCTGTCAATAATAATCTGAACAGTTAAAGCTTATTAAAAGAGAAAGTTTACTTACGTGAATTATTTTATCTGCGAGTCGAAAATCCGACTCAAATTGAGAATTTTTTGACATTTTTGACAAAATATGATTTTAAAAAAATCATATTTTGTTCGACATGCCTCGCCCATACTACACATTCACACCAATCACAGTCCGCGCTACGCTGATTGACAAACCTTGACATAAGCGCAATTGGTCGCCTAATTCTGTTCCTGACAATAGGTTGTGGATGAGTTCAACCACGACTCCGAGAAAATTGTCAATGTCTGCAACCATATTCTATTGCAATTTCTCTAGGCGGCTTCTATTAACCCATCACTATGAGTTAAAATATGATATATACCAAGGACACAGTTCAGCGGGTTGTACTTGTACATACATTGACATGAACTGACCTTGTGTGATCTGGGAATCATATATCATACCCAAAAACCAGGGGGTGTATTTTTTAAATAGTGGTGAATGTGAAATGGAAGGTACTGAACTGTGCCAAGGGAATTGAGATTTTACTAGCTAATAGTGCATCACATCTCCTGCCTTACTTGGATATACAAGTTTTAAAATAATAATTGCACCGCAATAAAACTTTTTAATCATCTCCAGAAGAAAATATATCGATAAGCTATATTTAGAGAGCTAATGGAAATTACATAACACACACACTTGACAAACCTTCGCAGCAATGTTTTTTTTTTTTTTTTCAATCGGGTTTAAGTGACATGATGCTACTAAATCCAATAATTTGAATGTTTTTCAACATTGATAGGCAACCAGATTTCAACTTGAGCTTGACGCTAACAGCCCGCCGCCATGCGGCCAATACGCGACAGCGAGCAAAAAAAAAAAACAAACACGGTTAGACGTTTCGAAATTTAGGCCTTAGGAGGAATTGGCCGGCTGCCTTTGTCATCAAATAGCAAGATCAAGGAACTTTCATTATCTCAAATAACCGGTTATACATGAAGATAGATTATTAAAGTATGAATTTCTACAGTTGATTCTTGTATTGGACTCTTATTATGAGTTTGCGGGCCAATTTTTGGAAAATTTTGGAACAACGCTCAACGCCATTTTGGCCTAGAGTAATGTTTATATTATTTTTTTGTGTAATAATGAAAAATAGTCAACTAGAACTAAAGATAGTAACCTAAAATGCACAATTCCGAAATTTGAGATGAATCGGAGTTTTCGTTTTGATGCAGTAAACATTTATGTGTAGTATTACGTCCCATAGGATACTGT
>JAMKCH010025349.1:0-23073 GCA_023653785.1 Ophioderma brevispina
CACAGTCTGTCGGCGACAGGCGAACCTCCGACGTGATCTTATTTGGGGAAAGGTCGTTGATATATGCCAGAGGAAAAGAAGTGGGAAGAGGCTGTTGGCCTTATGGGAAAGCAGATCTCACGCGCACCACGCTGGATGATCACCATCCACAAAACTCTCTGTCGGACGCCTTGTCAGGAAAGTTTGATATCCAAGGTGAGTCCTGTCAGTAACACCATAGTTTCGGAGTTGGTAGGTAAGCTATTGTGGGGACATATCAAATGCCTTGCTAAAGTCCATGATGATCATATCATGGATGTTTTAGATCGATTGACTTAGCAATGTCATTGTAGTCAAAATAAGTGGGACTCGCAAGAGGTGTTGTGCGCGAGAACGAAACCCATTGCTGTCTGCTAGTTAAGTTAAAGATATTATGTTTGAAAGTGTCTCATGGATGTGGAGTGCAGTATATGTTCGAAAAGCTTGCAACAAATGGGAGTCAAAGACACGGGTCTATAGTTAGAGGCGGTGGTTCTATCCCCTTTTGAAGATCGGGATATGTAGCTGAGAGGCCAACCAAGGGTAGCTGACGGTCGGAGGGATTTGTTAAAAATATGTGAAAAGTTGGAGCGATCTCATCAGGAAAGGATTTAAAGGCATTTTCGCTGGAATTACATTGGCCCCGGGGAGCCTTATTTCATCCATCTCCTTTACACTTGAAGAACCCTTCAATAGAGATTTCGAAATCCGGCATTGGAGGATAGGATTTGCTGGATGGAAGGTATGTTTACTAGGTTTTTCATCGTAAACACAGATTCAAATTGAGACTTAGAATCTTCTGCTATTACTGTCAGAAATCAACTGGCTGCCATTTTCAGGGCAGATATGCCCATGCTATCTCTAACGTTAGTTTCTTGACGAAACTCCAAAAGTTTTTTTGGAAAAAGAGTTCAATACACGATGATCTAACCCATCTCCAATAGGCAATTTTGTCTCTTTCTGGATTCCGTCTGAATGTGCTGAATTTTGCTTGTCAGCATCGCTACCAGTTGTTCTAGCTCTATTGAATATCTTGTTTCCTTCTCAGTTTCTTTTTATATTGATTGTATCAAGGATGTTGTTCCGCACTTAGTAGAAAAATCTAAAGGTGAATATGCTGTGGTCCATAGCCTGGAAAATACTTTCATTAAAATAGTCCAGTCCTTCTTCCACGGTAGAATCATCTTTTGTTAACAACTCAGAGCTCAATTTTGATAAGTCTTTTTTCAAACCTTTGTTGTTGGCATTTCTGGTATTTTTATAGATTTTCCTAGGCTTGGCCTTTAATGAATCTTGGTGAAGTCGAGAGTAAAATCATTGGGATGGAATCATGATCACGTGATTTACCTGGAAGTGACGATACTCTTTCACGGGGGAGGGGGTTAGTTGGATGTAAGAATAAGTCAAGTATTCGTTCCCCTCTAGTGGGTTCGGTGACCATTTGCTCAAGGTTGAACTGGGCAGCTATCTAAGCATCAACTCTGATTCAGCAGCATATCCGCACATGGATCGAGTGAGTTAGTCGCCCAATGAGATCCCCAAGATTAAAATAGCCAACCTAAGCACACTGTTGCCCCATTATTTGGAAATAACAAAGGGGGTTTTTGAATAACGGGAAAGAGATTGTCTCAGAGGTTTTCCATATAATTGAGGTCGTTATGTTTGGGGTACTCTATAGAATGCGCCAATCAGCATGTCTTGAACCCTCAGTTGTAGTCTGGATAGCTACAAACACGGCCTCCTTCTACCATCGTTTGAGGGCTCTATATTTCCTACAAGATGTGAAATCAGAAGGGAGGAAAATACTTCATTTTGGTAAGGGATTCATTTAACCAAGACTCGTGCAAAATGACCAACATGCGGTTGTTGTTATCAATACATGACGTGTAATGCTCGCGCTGGCTCTCACCACTTTGACAATTTATCACTAGAATTCTAATTGATTATGTTTAGCTAGAGCTAAAGTGTGTATTGCTGGTTGAGGTATCTTACATGATGACATGTAATTTCCATCTACCGTGAAGCATACTGACAAATGTCCTTTAATTCAAAAATGCCTTTGAATCATCAGGTGTGGCTCAAAACAGGTGGTATTGTATTAAAGCTATCATCATGGGGGAAGTCGAATTGTGCATTTCTTTTTGGAGCACTTCAGAGCTTTCCACTTCGGACCTGCACTTTTGTCACCATAGATTTACTTAAGAAACAAAAGGCTCTCCAGTTCTGAGAGGACATCAGCTCCGAGAGGAAGGCTTTCTCTAATGCAAGAAGTTGTCTGGCTTCGGGTCTGCTACGTGGTACTACATCACAAATGCATTTTGAATAGATGATTGTAGCGGGCTTCTGAGATGTCTAACTGAAGGCACCAGAGCCTCGCCTGACATGAGATTGTTGCAAACTGAATAATACATTTCTCTCATTGTCAGCAACAGTTTTCCAAAATGTGTCTTTCGTGAAGGGTTGGAGTAGGATTTATTGTGGATAGCTACGCTTAGACTATAAAAACTGTGATGAGGAAATGGGTCATCGTTTAATAAAAATACATTGGAATTGGCCGGTGCGATCGAGACAGTAATCGTCTGAAGAGGTCCTGGAGGATTCCTTTTCATAAATCAGACGCGATACAATAATTGTATGGTCAATGATCAGTTTATGTTCAAGCAGCATGTTTCCCATCATATTCCAGGGCTGCTTGGGCATATGGATAAAGGAAGAGATAATCTCTCCTGACAAGGCATTGTGTGATGTAAACATTGACAGAGTGTCACCATCTCTGCATGTCTTTAGCAGTGTGACAGTGTCTTTTAGTGGACATGGTAAGAGTCCATAGCACACACAAAAGCCAGGTATATTTCAACGGCGGGAAAAAGCCTCCTTCCACTCAGAGCGCGGTCCTCTCAACACTGCACGCCTTTGTTCTTTCAGTAACATTATGGTGGACTAAGTTGCCAAGTCAGGCTCCAGCCTTGCATATGCCCATTTTAGCAGTGGATTTGACTTCGATTATGAGAGAGGAGCGTCCTGCCAAAACAGGACAGAGATATGGCGGTAAGGCTGGCGCTTCCAAACATAGGGGCATTCGGTCACAGAGAATTCCAAATAAGCGGTCTTTGTGTGAGCGACAACCAAACTTGCACCAAAATAAGGGCCCTTTGGGCGGATTTCTTTTGCAAAAATTTCCCAAAAATTAGGGGTTTGGCGGTAAATTTTCAAATTTCCTTCCCAAAATAGGGGGCTTTGGGTGACAGCGGTAGAATTTTCAAAAAGGGTCTTTGGGTGACATTTTAAAAAATATGCGGTCTTAAGTGACAACGTGTCTGATGAAAATGGGGGTCTTAACAGCCAACATACAAGTCACCTATTGGTCTTCCAAGATGGCCGTTGTTGGCATGGATTTCTGCATAGTGCTGGTTACCCCCACATTAACAAACTAAACATGGAATGGATTTCTGGTCACGTACGTAAACCATCTTCAAAGGTGATTGGCTTGGACTATCAAAAATTTCTATATATTTCAATATGAGGTAAAAATTTCATATTATGTAATATAGTCCAGTGGCAGCCCTCTTGAATTTTACAGAAAGAAAAATGATGTCCTAATGAAAAAACTAACTTCAGGAATGGACTCCTGTCATCAAATTAGTAAAAAGACATTTATTCCTGTTATCAGTTACTTAGTTCAACAGATAAACAAGTTGGGTTTAATTTCCAAATTGGCCGCTGGCAGCCATTTTGGATTTCTACAGAGCGATGTGACCTACAGGTTAACAAACAACCACGAATGGTTTCTGGTCACATTGAAAAACGTAGAAAACTTAGAAAACAATACATAATCAATTTCAAATTCGTAATGGCTTGGACTATGTAAAAAATGTATATATTACCATAGCTAGACAATGGCGGCCATCTTGAATTTCACAGTAAAGATGAGGTCATAATGAAAAACTAACTTCAGACAGGACTTATGGTGATTATCAAATTAGTTTAAAAAAGCATTTTCCATGTTTGTAAGTTACTTTGTTCAATTTTTCTTTTTTTAATTTTCAAAATTATTAAAGATGGACGCCAGCAGCCATTTGGATTCTACATAGTGCGTGACCATCATTTTTAGCAAACTAAACCTGAATGGGTTTCTGGACAGGTAAACATAGGAAGAAACAAAAAAAACACAAATGCCATAACCGTCTTTAAAGGTTAACTGGTTTGGATTATCTGAATATATGTATATATTTAACATAGACAGTGGCGGGGCATCTTGGATTCACAGTAAGATGACCCCTATAAAAAAATAACGGTCGGAATGGACTTCGATCATCAAATTAGAAAAAAAGAACATTTAATTCCATGTTTGTAGTACTTTGTTAAGATCACAATTTTCTTAATTTCAAAAATGGCCGACGGCAGCCATTTGGATTTTCCACTCTCCTGGAGTTTTCCCACAAACGGTTGCCTTAAGTATGTATTGTGAAAGCTCAGCTGTATCAAAATATGACGTCACAGTCAGTAATAGAGTAATGCGCGTCATTTCTTCATTTGTTAATTGTTACAAAAGATGTTTGTTCGTGGCTATGCCAGTACGATGTGTAAAACGTTGACAAAGAGATATGGCTCTCTCCTGGTAGTGCTGATACTTGTTCTTCTAAAGTATTCGGACGAACAGGACAAGCAAAATGGTTAGCCATGCGAAGGTTCCATGACAACGTCATATGATCTGGTGTGTAGAATAGAAATTCGCCATTGAGGGGGGGGATTCGAAAGCACGTCGTAGTATGAAAGAACCAGTTCGGCGACGAGTTAGTGTGTTGACATATTCAGACAGATTGAAATGGACCCTAGTCTTACTGACATCAATTCTACAAATTTGAATTACATTTGGGTGTTCACGTTTGTAAAAAGGTTTAAAAGTAACTAATATTATTTTCCTTGTACGTGCTCAGCAAGGATGTGACAGTACTGTCCGCATTTACAAAATGAAAAGCAAACAGTCATCAGCCCACAGACCATTGCTATTATAGTGCTATCCCGCTTAATCCATCTTTCACTTGCCAGATCAATGTCTTTACTACAAGCCTGAAGTACATCCCGGTCTGAATGCTTTTGATTGTGGCCACAAAACATTGCTAGATGCAATGTTAAATTGGGAGGGAGTCACCACTTTGATTTCCATGGCAGCAATTGACGAACTGTTGCTATTTTACTGTTTTTAGAGATGTAAACATCATAATTGTTTTCAAATTTGTGGTAATGATTTCCGTGATTATTCATTAATTATGTCGAATATTTTTATGCAGCGTGTCCCTTTAAGTGCTTCAGATGAGTCTTGGTATAAGCGGTTATCCTTTGCCGATGGGTCATAAGTGGTGTTGAGGGACAGACTGATTAGCTCCGTTGAACATGGAGGTTTTTTTTTATGTATTTTTGGGTAGTAAATAAACATGGCGTTAGGATTAGTTTGGATTAGAGTGGATGACTGGATTGGGATCTTTCTTGGATCTCATATCGATGATGGTGTTGAGTGTTCGGTGTTTTTAAGTTCGGTTTGGATCCTCTAAAACGTTGGTACGCAGTCGTGTTGGGGAGTGGACGTCCCGTTTTTGTATAACGCTCCTTCTTCACACACGACGGTTCCCTCCCTTATCAGCATGACTTACTCTTAGCTCAGCGCTTTTCTTGAGATCAGTAAGAGCACTGCGTTCGTCATTTGTGAGGTTTGTGAGGTTATGAATTTTTGATTGAAGTTGATCTTGGATACGTCGTGACGGCACTTGTCTATAAACAAATCTAAAGCAGCGAACCGGCCGGAGGCGGGAGTCAATTGAACTTTTTAAAGCGGAGCGAGGTAATTCGTCTTCCACTTCACTTCGGATTCTTGATCATGGGAAAAAATGGGGCTTTCAAGGGCATTGCAATGGAAGATTTTTCAAAACCGCCGTGTTTGATGAAATTCATTCGCATGGTGGACGATGTCGGTATGAATGCAAGACCCTTAGAGAGTCTTCTGATTGGGATCAGGTGGCATGGTTACAACTAACTTATGGTCAGTATCGGTGACATGGCTTCTTGGTTAGTGGGTATTCTTGAGGGAATTGACCTTGGATGCTGGTTGATGTCAAACATCTTAGTAGAGAAAACGGTTGCGAAGTGTATCGTGTGTGTCTTATGGAGAATATCCTCGAGGGGAGCCAGATTCTTGCAGAAGTAAACGGCAACGGAAATTTTATTGTTGGATGGAAGACCACTGCTGCGTTGATGAAAGGCAGACAGGCTCAGACGCATGAAGGCGTTTGGAGCAGGAATAAAATTGTGCTGACGGTTGCGGAATCCAGTAGCTATAAGCTTGGATTCGAAAAACATGTGGGGAGGAAATATACCTGATTGCAGAAGCGAGTCTTGCTGAAAGTGGCCATGGTGAAAGAAAAAGCGTAAGTTTCTCAGCTGAGCAGGAGAAGAAATGTAGTCAGTTGTTGTCAGTCGTAGATAAGAAGAAACAATTTAGGTCGCAGTACCAAAACACGATAAGTGTAGAATGTAGATACACAACTGCGTCGAAAAGGTTCATTCTTCCACCAAGAGGGTACTCTCAAACTGTCACCAGGCAGCCATCGTCTCAGATTTTACCATCAGTTAAAACGTGCCTTGGAATCACCTGCCCAAACACTTTAATCGTGTCTCGCCTTGTTCTCACGTACCCCCTCTGACACCGCATCTGCAAGATCATCAAAAGCAACACCAATATCCTCCAGGCAGACGATACCACACGCAAGATCTTTCTTTAACATTCTTTGCGTGCATTATCCCGCCGAGACAGGGACAACATGCCGGGAATATTCTCGTAAGAGTAACGAAAAACTGTTCTTTTTTTACGTGTGCACAAAACCTCAGAAAATACGCTAACAAATGGAGGGGACTGGACTCCTTACATAAAAGTTTGTTGATATTTCAAACTTGACTAAGAAAATTAGGAAATGATTGATTGATTAAAAAATGCGGTATTAAAAAGAGGGAAAGCGGGAAAGGGGCAAAGGCCAAACAGAAAAAAAAGTCTAAACCACCATAATCTGCCAAATCACAGTACTACATTTATCAATCAGAAAGCTTTAAGAGGACGTTATTATTAGGGTTGGGCATTTAATAATGACAGCGGAGTCCAGTATTTTAGTTTAAATTTAAAACACGACACAAAAAAGAAAGGAAATACGGATGGATTATAATTAAAAAATCAGAATTGGTATGGTGCAAACTATGTAACAAATAATTAAAGTCTGAAATATTGTCCTCGATAATGTTGACATCTTTTATCACAATACGTGGCGCTCAATATACCGGACGCATAGGAATATCGTTTAAAACTCCTCGGAATACATTGTCCTGGTCCGCATACGTCTGGCTATCAATGCAGCCCCGAGCGATGGCGATACATGAAATATTGAGGCTAATTGTTACAGCCACTTGAGGGTTTCAAAATCTCTATAACCGTGGTATTTGGGCATATAAATTATATACTTACCACATATCTGACGGTTACATTTTCCAACAATGTACTTGGTTTGTCTATTTCGATAACGACCGAACGAACGCTGACATTTTTACTGGCAAACAGCAAAAGTCATATGTTCACTCTCAATTCAAATTTCGTGGTCGGCTCATATAGCATAAATATGATGTATACTGACTACTATTTTGAAGAGTAAATGATGCGTTGTTATTGCTCGATAAAACTGCTTGGGTATTGCCTCAGCCTTCCGCTGAGATGGGTACGAGTGGTCCCAAATGATTATCCTTCTAGGACGCCAAGGTTTGTCAAATAAAATGCCATCCTATATAGATTGTCTCAGTGTAATTTGTAACCCGATTAGTTAGCAGGATGGTTTCCATAGTCTCAATGGAAAAGCGTCTCCATAAACAACGAGGTATTTCAAAAGGGGACAAAAATGCATTGGTGTGAAGCAGGAAGTCGTTTTGTAGATGTCATATGTAGTGGAAGTGGACCCGTAGTGTCCACAATGACCCGCACACAATAAATGAGTATAATATTTTAATGACAGTACACGAAGTCGGTATGAAAACGTGACCAGAATTATGTGGAGTTACTCTTAATGTTTTTATCCTTTAAACATTGAAAGGGTATTGTTGTACATAAAATACATTTAAGCAACAATGAAGTATGGTTATTTAAAATAAAATTTAAAAAATTTAGTAATTATTTTCACAAGTCCGAACTTTGTGGAACACTGTTATATACTTGGGAAAAATAACCTTAATTAAATGTATAAACAAATATTTTTGTTTGTAAAATTTCGACGAGCGATTCACACACTTTTGTAAATATTACCTTAATCATCATATACGGTTAATAAAAGTTTTGACAACCGTTAATTCAAACACATTTTGAAGAAACATTAATGGGGTTTTGCGGAAGAGGGTAAGGTAGCGTATGCCGGAGAAGGAAATCAAGTCTCAGATATTGAATGGTTGGTTGCAAGATAGGTCTATTATGGATAGGTGACGGCTCTTTCAAATAGCGTTACATCAGAAGACAAAGATATTGATATAGACTTCTTGCATTTACTGATTTTATTTTATTTGGAAATTCCGATAATGGATTTTTGGTAGTACAATAACGTACAATTTGAAGCTATTGAAAATGAAATTGATGATGAAAAGGCCTTGAATTAATGTACATTGGAGCTTGTCAAACATCTACAGTATGCGAAATAAATTGTCACAAAGAGTGAAGTAACAAGTTAATTAGCAACAGTTCCAACCCAATAACCTGTATTTGCGAACGGATTACTTTCCTAAGTCTAGTACTGATTAGTGATGAAAAGGCATGATCTACGATTTCAAAAACCTTGGCTATAGGTCAAGCCAAGAGATCACACAGTGTTGGCTATAAGTCAAATTAGCTCAATGGCTAACAGGGAAAACCTTCGGTTTAATGGTGGGGCAAGGTTTCATCTCACATGCTCATGCTAAAATACAGTAATAGCCTTGTCATTTTGTGTCATTCGTCAAAGCGTCTTCACCGTCATATATGACTTGTTAAAAATACGTCATTATTTTTTTCTACTGATGTAATACTAATACCGGACACTATACCGAGTATCGATCAATTCAACTCACTTTCATTTATTGCCAAATGTTTGATTCACCTGGTTGATAGTGTAACACCGGTCCCACTGAAGTGTGATTGTCTCATGCAAAACGGTAACTTAAGTCCGACCACTCGGCGGGAGGAAACAGTCGTTGCTTGTATTTTTTTCCATTTGCTCTCAACTTGAATAGTAGTTTTAAATTGGCATGGAAGTAGAAATAACACCGGAAAGTATTTCCTAGAAATGATAAGAATGACAGATCGTGACTGTTTGTATTCTGCTAGGCTATCAGAGCCGCTTTGTGCCTCTGATTACATCTACAGTAGTAGTTACTTCTTCATGTAATAGATTTCCGTACCCATTACATGTTGTCAAAAGACACTCTAGCCAAGTAATTAATTTCTCATAAATTTTCTGACGATATGTAAAGAATAAAGTTTATCATGTTTTTTTTATTTCATAACAATACCTGTCTGTAAGAATCATTGATGAACCACGGAGATACCACTATCTGAAGTCGAAGACAGGGGAGGCTGGGGTTCTTCCACAGTGCAGATGTTGTCGGGTAGTGCGAAAAGAAATGGGAACAAGACAATGCAGAAATCATGTCTGCAGCACTTTTTTTGTTCACGATGGGTGAATTGTCATCACGGCCCTTCATTGCAACATGGTGCCTTCTTACAAATGTCATTTCTATTAATAGTTCCACTAATTGCCTGATTTATGTTAAAACAATACTTAAATAAATAATTCATCAACCAAGTCGTTGACGTAGAAGCCAAAACATGGTCAGACCTTAGACCTATTAAAAAGAACACACAACACATTAAAATTCGCCATTATTTTATAATCTGAGTTTTTTTATGACGCAAAGCAACTCTCGAAGACCCTGCAAATATTTATTACAAAGACAAATCAAAAAACAACGTAGAGAAGCATTCCTACATTACTTTTTTACTGCAACTCATTCATCACGATAACCTCTTGGTCATTTCAGTACGGTCGATATATTTTTTCCTTTAGACATCAAGATTAAAATAGCCACAAGCCAAAATGCTCGATTTGTTTCACTTCCTGCTGCCTTTTATATTTAATGTATCGGAACAGGTTAAAAAATAGCATTGAAAAGGTTTATAACATTGGTTACAGTAAGAGTAGACGATTGTTTTCCCCAATTAATCATTTTGATTTTGAGTAGTACGTCTATTATATCTTCCTGATAATTTGGTCCAGTCCAGTGATCTTCATCTGTCAGGCAGTATCCAGAATATGTTTTTGAAAACCATCTTGATTTCATAAAGAAAATAGAGTGTGACATTATTTATTTGTGAAAAATTTCATTTGGCGATTTCACTGCAGATTAGTTCTTACTATAGAGAGATAACAGTGGTTTCAGTCGGTCAGGTTACTAGCAGTCACTAAATGATTTGGAAAGCTCATAATTATTCACATATTAACAAAATAAGCTGTATACATCAAGTCCGCCTTAAGGATTCGTAAATGACTACGCCTCTTACCGCTGTACAACAAACAGTCCTAATTTAACGGTTTAATAAATTTGATTAGTCCTTGGAAGAGTTTTTCACTGTATGCGCCCGGGCCGCATGATGCAAACACCTATCAACAGTTTCCATTATTATATGTTCGATGGAACCAAAAAACATGACATGGAAAATTAAAATGAACCGCTCCACGTGGTCCTTAATGTGAGTGGAGTTGCATATCCCTAAAGCCTGATTTCACATAGTCTCATTGGATCTTACCGCACGATGAAAGCTTATGACCAGAGATTGGCTAGGGTTTTGGACTTATGATACCTTAATAAGGGATTTCGTTAACGAAAGTTGTGTTCCTGGAAATCGTATTGATAACTATTTAATATGCGCAATCAAACCTTACCTAAAAAGCCCCATTGATTAGCACTCATTGAAATGATTTAAGGGGTTTTCTCTTAATTCAATTGTTAAAGGTAATTCATGGTGTTATTAATAGTTCAGTCGAGATCCTGAGAAGGTGATTATCAACATTTCAGTTGATTCCCATATCCCATGATCTAGGTGATAAAAAAACTCTCTCACTCTCTCGCTCCAGTCTATACCTTCTCTTTCTCTATTTTAAGAAAAAAAAAATAGATAAAACATTCCTTGACTGCATTAATTAATTACCTTGCTGAAAGGAATTCTTACACCGGGTTACTTCAGTTTTTGAGGGGCGGTTTTGTCGGCCGTTAACCAGTATCTTGTTATAGGCTTTTAACATGCTGTACTTTCTTAGGCGTTGAGGACGACGAAAAATACAGATTTCTCTACATTTGCACGTGCTTTTTCAAAATGCTATTATATAAAAAAGAAGTACCATAACAGGAGAAAAAAACAGACGACAAATGATATTCATGGCAATTCATTGAGCTCAACTAAACATACGTAAGTGATTATATTGCTATTTACCGAACTAAATTAACCTCGCATTCGCAGAAGACATTGTCGTCTTGGTCGTCTCGCGTCTTAACGGAACCCTATACAAACCTATTGGCAATGCTTCCCGATCCGAACTTAACTAACATCCAATTTCTGCTAAGCATTGATCTCGATAATGTCCGAGCTGCGTATCAGGGTGACTTCCTTTTACTTGAAGAAACGCTTGTCAGATACCAGTGTCGGATTAAACTCTATTGCCTGGCCATCGAAAGAAGTATAATTGGTAGAGGTCATTAAACTTTTGTTAAAACGTATCTACCAGTTATCTTGTTTGAAAAATAATAATGTGTGGGTGTAAAGCTAGTTCTTTAGAAAGGTCACTCTTGAGGATGTTGTCCAAAGTTTGAGATTTTGTCCTTTTTCGAAAACATATTGAACATTTACGACATAAAATGAGATTTAATGCCATTGACAATTTCATTCGAAAGTTAAAATACAATGTGTTCTGGTCCAAATTCTTTTAAAAACGAAGTGGTTAAAATCTCTTTAAGGTTTTCCGATGGAGCTTAAAAACCAGCTGACCCCATTTAGAAGGTTTTATGTTAAAAACAGTTCAACAGATGTCGGACCTAGTGGAAAGGAGTTCAAATCAGATGAATGAAATAATCCACGTCCAGTTGTAAAGTGTCCAATTTCCATACCCAAAATTACTTATCAATTGGAAGAGTTTTCTGGGTTACTTGGGATTTAGACTCGGGCTACATTTATCTTTTGAGAGCACACTCTTGATTTAGAAATATTCCTGGATTCTCATACCATCCTTGCATCAGCTGTGTGATTCAAAACTTACTTCAATACAATTACACCTGAGAAAAGCTTATTTACAACACATGCAGATTTTTCACGTAATTATTGAGTGCTTTGGTCAATTGCAGACCATTCAGTAATAGTGCGGGCAGATAGCCCTGTTTGAGGACAAAATTTTCTTGGAAAACCCACTTGCTTTATCCCTTTTCTTTGATTGTTTTGTTACAAAAAATTGGCGCGTGTCAGGTATCAAAATGGCATGTTTCAAAGTTATCTCGGGGAATTTGTAGGGAAATTAAATCACCAATATGTTGAGTAATAGGACTGGCCGAGAAGAAACGAGTGAAAAAGTAACACTGGTATATGCATTTTAAATAAGGCTTAAAACCGTAGCCATCAAAGAAGAGAAATGTCATTGTGGCTTCGAAGCTTCCTTTTTGTCCTAAATGCTATAACCTCCTTTTGAGATTGCTAAGGGCTAAAGTCTGTAATAAGTGAACTGAGTTTGCTTATTTTTTGAAAAACACATACCGAAGTATTGCTGAAAATAAGGACAATGTTCACACTTATTAACCATATTGAAAGCTAAAAATGGGACTACCAATATCTTCAGTAGGTTTCAATAGTAAATCAATAACTTCACAATTTGAGTGTTACAAAATCATGTTGCTATATAATATTACAAAAAAATAACCAATGTAAAGCGGTCCAATCCGATGTTGACGCAAAGCATTGTATCCTTTTGTTTCTACATACAGATTCTTTTCGGGTCCACAGGTTCTAAAAGATAGCCCTTGGGGTAGTCCAAGCAATCCTTTCATGAGCTCAGTCAACCGATGGTCCCCTGGTGAAGTCCAACAATCTTATGGAGTAACAGTGGTTCAGATAAATTAATAAGCTGCTGATAATGTAGATCGACGAACCACGACTCCGGACACAACCCTTCTCGAAACATATTCAGATTGAAATGACGGAAGCGGCAAATAAAAAGCTGTTATTTGGCTTTGGTGTTATTGGTTTCATTTGTCAAACAAAAGAGCGATTGTACTTAGATTTTTAAAAAGGCATTGCGACCGAGTGTTCATATTATTAGAAAAGCCTGTATTCCCACACGTGGGAAAAAAGTCCTTACTTTTGTTAACCTTTTGCTTCCATCTTGCATTAAAA
Source organism: Ophioderma brevispina (assembly GCA_023653785.1). NCBI lineage: Eukaryota > Metazoa > Echinodermata > Ophiuroidea > Amphilepidida > Ophiodermatidae > Ophioderma > Ophioderma brevispina. The sequence continues at coordinate 13,505 of JAMKCH010025349.1, forward strand.
AGAAGTCGTTTTCATACACCTTTTTAAATTTGACATAGAAGAGAAATAACTCCAGGAGGGAAGAGTGCCCAAACAATGAAAGAAGGAAAGAAAAGACAGATCATGACTTAGCCAAGTAATAATGTTTCTCCAAATTTTCTGCCGATATTGTAAAGAATAAAATGCATCATTGTTTTTTGTAAACAATTTATATTCTTTAGGTCTTTTGGAAACCAAGGAGATACCACTATATTTTAAAGTCGAAAAAAATAGGAGGGAGGCTTAGGTTCTTATACGCAAATTATGGGTTTGGTGTTGCAGAAATGTGAACCCTGCAGACTGCAGACATCAAGTTTTGCAGCACACTTTTTGTTCACGATGGGTGAATTGTCATCGCGAGCCTTCTTTACAACATTGATGCCTTTCACAAATGCCATTTATTATTAGTTCCACCAATAGGTAGTTTATTTTTTTTATCCAAACGTCTTTAAAGATATAAGTCTTTAAAGTAGAATAACATGTTCGCCACCTAAGGACATATTAAAAAAAAATATCAGTATCTTTTTCAAAGCTGAATTTTGTCTGACGACAAAGCAATTCTCGAAGACCCTGCAAATATTTTAATGATAAACCATTTACAAGAACAAACAAAACAAAAACTCAAAATAATATAAACTAAAACAAACGAAGCGCGGAGGAAAATTCGGCATTTTTATACAGTGACAATCAGCTTCTTCCCAATTGGAGTGATAGGGAAAACGAAGAGAAGCATTCTAATACTTTTAACCCTCTTTATTAATCATATTTCTTGGTAAATGTTCGGTGGTCGATATATTTTTCTTTGGACGTCAATTTTTAAAATAGCCACAAAAGCCCAAAAGTAAAACACTCAAATTGTTCACCTCAATGTTGTTTTAATATTATTGTGCTTGCGTTAACAGTTAAAAGAGCATAGAAAAGGTGATGTAACATTGTTACATAAACGAATGGATTGTGTTTACCAATAATCATTGCGAGTAGCTAATCTGTCTACGTTATATCTGTTCAAATTGTCCGTGCGCTCATCCCTCGGGCCAGTCAAAGTGACCAGAATAGGTTATGAAAACCATCTGACTTGCTAAAGAAAAAGAGATTAATTAAATTATTTGTGAATTACATTTTCTAGTTTTATGTATTGTAGAGTATTGTACTTGTACTATAAAAAATTCACCATTAATTTTTCCGTCAGCGTTCATGTTTTATAGCATATTGTTCACTGACCTAAATGCTAAAGCTTAAAAAGCTCAAGAGATTAACATTCTATTAAATAAATGCGATCACAATCTCGCTGGAGGTTTCCTAAAAGGCTAAAAGCGCTTACTTTGTACATACATTACACTAACCTTGAAGGTTAATCAATGTGATTGTATTGGAAGACCTTTTTCACGTGAGCACCACATTAGGCATTTATCGGATGTCCATTTAAAACATACGCTTCGCAACTTTAGAAAAAACACACATCCGTAAATAAATATCTCTTCAGCTTGGTACGGTTAAGTGATGAGTGACGAAGATGATATCGTGAAGTTTCGGATCGTATTTCTCGAATAGGGTGTATCACATGCAAACGGAGAAGGCTAAGATTTACTTTCTTGATGAACTGAATAGAGTCATCACTGAAGGTAAATTACGTTGAATGGATTTTGTTTGCCTCTTCAAGATTATCCATCAAGCTTGGGTAAGGATACAATACATGCGACCTGGTCCAAGGTATTTCTGCAGGGTGATTCTCTGCCTGCCCGGTATAGAGTTGTTATAGTCCGCTGGAACCATAGTCCACCTACAACGGTAAAATAAGAGGGCAACTCGATCAGTTTACTCTTCTACGAAAAAGTATTTTTCACGCTTAATTCGCTGTCGTCTATGGAGGCACGGCCTATGATTCCGGGCGGACGAATATTCCTTTTAACGGCTGTAGAAGTAATTATAGTCCGCCGTATTCATAGTACGGCTACAAAGGTAAAAGAAAAGGCGGTTCTTCAAGCAACATTAGTTTCAAAATTTATTCCGTTGTCGTCTATGGAGCCCGCGGACTGTGGTCCCAGCGAACTCTAATTACTTTCACATAACACCGTGTTGTTCTGCAAGACAAGCTTGGCTGAGTTAATCTATTCATTCTGTTGTGGGATTCCTATAGTCCCAGTAAAGGGGCACATTGGGCACACTGCATGTTTATGGTGGCGAGAAGTCTACCCTGTTAAAAAAATGTTGGTGATTCATTCTCAACCCAATGGTGCGTGAAAAAAGGGGTGCACACAATCCGTATAGCCTCCTGTAAACTATCGAAGTTTCATTTATTAATGTTAATGTGGGGAAAGATGAAATAGTATATATAAATGCAAATCTCCAAGTGGTACGTAAAGTGCGTGAGTATCCCTAAATCTGTTCTAACATAAAGACATAGAGGCACCGGGTATATACACGGTATCAACCGAGATTGGCTGGGATTTGTGTCTTAATGGATGAGTAATAGCATGGATTCGTAACGAAATGTCTAGAATCGTTTTTTAAATATTTAATAGATATATTTACTAGTCCTATACACCGATCTGGTGTTTTGGTGTTATGAGCCAATGCTCGTATCAATGCTGTTGGTAATGCGTTCCGTTTAAAGCAATATTAAAAGGGCTAAATTTGAGGTGAACAAAAATCTATACATCCCGCTCGCTTCTTTATCTCATCTCCCAACCATCCTCACCCTCAATCTCATCCTCTTTTTCTCACTCCTCACCTCTCCTATTTCCTACAGCTTAGTTTCTTCACTCCGTGCCCCCTCACCCTCCCTACTCCCTCTCAGCTCGCTTGCTCTCACTCCATACCTCATCTTCTCCCTTCTTCTCTTTCTCATTCACGAGACCAGCAGCAAATAAAAATAAAATGAAGAGACACACAAACCGGATACCAGTAAGAATAGTTACTCCCTTGATTTAATTTAATATTTCATTGACTACGTTTAATTACATTGCTGAAAAGATCGTAACCCACGACCGTCTAGGGTTGCCTTCGGTTTGTACCAAAATATATTTTATTTAGGACTTTCAACTTTGTTATATTAGTGCGCAGAATGACGATGAACGAGTAGTCCCATTATACTAAGGAGATTATACGTTTTTGTAAATTACGTATCATACAAATATAAAGTAACTAACAGAGAAAAATAGGACGACTGAATATTATCATTGACATCTTTATTACGCTCAAAATTATTGCCCCGTTCATTTTATCGGAAGTGACTCATATGCATATTTGCGGAACAAAATTACCTCGCACTTGTAAAAGGACTTTCGTCTGCAGAGTACCATTCTGAAGCCTTTATAAAAATCCTACAGGCAATGCTTCACGACCCGAACTAAATATCGAATTCCTGCTTTGACATTAATTTATAGATCAGTCCGAGCTGAGTAATCCAGGTAATTCCTCTAATTGAAAGAAAATCTCGTTATTCATAACGGTATATAGGATTATACCCATTTGCCTGGCATCGAACAAAAAAAAGTAATTGCGTCGAGGTCACATTTTTTTTTTTCGTTTCAAACGATTTGCAGTAGTCGTATGGTTTTCAAAACAATAACTCTTGTGGAGGTTAGATACGATTCAAAACGTGACCAGTTTAGAGTTTGTTGATCCAAAAAATTAAATTCAACATTTGTAGGACTCTAAACCTAGAGATTTAATGCCATTTTGAAACTTATTCCAAATAAAAATACAATGTGTTTTCTGGTCTAACTTACCAAAATTCCAGAGAAACCAACCGGGGGTTAAACGAGTAAGTGAGTAAAGTTGATCCGGGGCCGCATGTATCCAGTGATATGGATGCTCCTAACATGGCCCCTTTTGGGGACTGGGGGCGGATTGGGAAACAGGATTCAGGGGTATACACCCTACTTTATTCGACACTAACTCGATGTACAGTACGTTTGATTCTCTGTACACGGAACAGCCTCGGGCGCTTAACGTTCCCCTCCGAAAGACATGATGCTTTCATGATTAATTACCAAATTCCAAGTGAACCATGGGGGAACGGTATTTCGTATTTAATCAATAATCAGATACAGATTAAATCCAGAATTAAGCACCCGAATCAATCCCAGCAAGTAGTGACCCCCACCGGGATTCGAACCCGGGGATTTTTTTGGTAAATTTGCGCCACAGGGCAAGCACCTAACCGCTAGGCCACGCTCTCCATTACCTGGAATCCATTTCAAAAGTAGTTGGTGAAAAGTCGACTCTAGGGAAAGTATTTCAAAATCGATGAAAACAACATCACCGTCAGTTTGAAAAGTGTCAAAGTTCGTTACCCACAAATAGTTTAAACCAGTGGAATGTAGTTGTCTGGTTGGATGACGACTCGGGCTAGATTCGAATACCTTTCTTTTGTGGGCACATTAGTACTGTAATCCCATACGACACCTGGCACAAAAAGTATCTCGGCAGTTTTTCGTCAGTATTGTGCCAAAGCAGACCATTTTGAAAGTTTTCGAATTACATTTTGTTGCCTATGTCTTGCTCTGAATTTCACACCTCGCTTTAAAAAAGTCGTGCAAACAAACATGGAGGAGATAGAATGCCCGAAAACGCAACCACCAAACCAAAAGTTGCAGTTTTGGATTTTCAATGGTACTGTGTGGTAAAAACGCAAAATACGCGTGTGTATTGATTTTACCACAAAGATGTTTTCCGACTGCGATGAGCGAGAAAGCATACTGCAAATTTGATTGTGGTCCGCGTGTTCGTGTCCCAGTACACTGCAATGCACATTGAAAAATCAAAAAACTTGCAACTTTTGGTTTTGGGGGTTTGCGTCTGTCGGGGGGAGTTTCTAGTCAGCCATTCTGCAAAACCGCTTTTGACAAGCCAGGTATTAAAATGAAAGAGCAAGACCTACAATAAAATGTATATTTCAAAAATTCAAAATGGTAGGATTTCGGACAATACTGATCGACAAACATGCCGAGATACTTTTTTGTGCCAGGGTTTGTGTATTTGCATCTCAGTGTTGTTAAATCGAAACTCACTTCAATACTATTGTCCAATCAGAAAGCTATCTAATAAATACGTGTTAGATACGTTATTCTCCTCACCAATATTGAGTGGTTTTGTCACTTCTGCAGACATTCAGGGGACGTAAAGGCGGGCAGTATGCTGTTTAGGTAAAAATTCTCGAAGGAAAACGTACTTGCATTGCGCAAACCAAGTACCACACCGATAATTATGTAAATTAAATAAGGCTTCCCGACCTTTTAAAAAAAAGCCACCACCATAAAGACCTAACATGGATGGTAAGTTTTAGGCTATATAATGGTAATCCAAGGATGTTATATAGACTGGATACACCAGCTCGTCTTGTGGAAGTGTACCATGTAGGACGGAAATGTGGCCTTTGTGCGGAATTAGAATTTACAAGTACAATACTTGACGTGTGCGGTGTTTTATTGTAGGCGAGGATCATTTTGTGCTTTGAGGTGCAATGGTTAGGTGAGCATGCTAATTCGCTCATGTATGCACGTTTAGAATAAGACCATTGCCATGTCAACTGGCGCCCGCTAATCTGAGGCCCACGGACCACTGAACACCAAAAACCTACGGTATCTGAAATCTAGGCGCACTCTCGGACCCCCTTTCCTGGTGAGATGAGACCAAGGAAACAGGTGCATATACAGGCGAACAAAACCAATGGCTATACGTGCACTACAGCTAGCGAATAGGTGAATTGAACCGAGCAGCTAAGTATCACGGGAAGGCGCCTTTTTCATTCTATGGGCCAACAGACTATCGCCAAGGACACCGAAACTTTCAGGCCAACAAACTCTTAGTCCAGTCCAAATAGATAAATGATGCCCTAACCACAAAGTATTGCAAAGAATCATGTTCGCCAAGGATGGTATTTAAAAAAACTTTTACAAAATATCAAAAGTTTTACTAAAATGAAAGGAGGAATAAATTTTAGGGGGTCAAAACGCGTCGAAAAGTATTACCAAGTGTCGTTACATTAATAGGATTAAAAAAAAAAGCTATGTTGCCCGATCTGAGTTGTAGTTCCATGGTTACGAGTCAAGGTTCACAATGGGGTATATTTTCAGACATATCCGTTAGTTATAAAAATGTCAATTTTTAGGAGCAGCCCAATAAATTGGTACATCTTTTAAATCAATTCGAACAATTCTATTTTTTTTACAAACAAATGGTTCATGTCAAATTGTTTTAAAGCTAATAAGCTCTCTCTCTCAATGTTGAAAAAAAAATTATATTCACTTCACCAAAAAGTCCAACAAACACTCCATAAATTCGTCACACAAATTGATAATAATGAAATATATCCCACAACTAACACTACTTTTCTAGCTGTTATAATTGACCAACATATGAATTGGAAAGATCATATTTCCAAGTCTCTAGAAGTATTGATGTTCTTAATACAGGGTGAGTCAAGAAAAACTTGGACCTGATTGTGTCCGTCATTTTGAATTTGTAAATAACATATATCTAACATGTGTGGTATCATCGGAAAGCTTATTTCATTATCTTTAATTTGCTGCAAAGATAATTCCAACCGGATAAGTATAGGCCGAGCTGCATTCTTTTGAATCAAGTAGTCAGCTTTTACCCCTATCCACGGATTCCCATTTGAATGCACGGCGGTTAAATAACCAAATGACTCCCCAAAATGATGATAAGGGTATGTCTATGTTTATGTCAAATAAAATGGTATCTTAACGGTGTAAAAGCCAGTTAAAATGGTAAGTTTTATAAGAAACACTTTTTCAAGATGTGGCATATTTTGGTCTGCAAAATAGACAGTACTTTAAACCTCAAAAGGTTGTCACCGATGTCTGTTCCTTCATATGGTATGATTCATTCAACTCCTCTTGAAACCGATACATGTATCAAGTTAATTTATTTTTAAAATGATTTTTTATGAGTGATGAGGACGTAGAAATGTTAAAAGGGCATTGATGGTAAATTGTGACTGAATTTTGTGAGGTTAAATACGCCACATTTATTCTGCATTCAATAAATAGTCCGATTTTCGTTTGGACACTGATTTGGTTCTCTGAACGCCATTCATTTTAATGTGAATCCGTGGACATAGCGCAAAACAGACTACTTAATTCAAACGACTGTAGCTCGGTCTATACTCAACCGATGTGAATGATCTTTGCGGCATATTAAAGATAATGAACTAAGCTTTCAGCTGATACCAAATATATTAGATATATGTTACCTCAAAAACATTTCGGATACATCAGGGTCAATTTGTTTTTTTTTTGACTCACCCTGTAGACTCAAACGCACAGTACCACCCAAGTATCCTGTCCAACATTATATACACTCTCTAGTTCCTTATATTTTCCTACAATATATTGCCTGAGCTACAATAATAAACTTAATCTATCTCACTGTCCCTGGAACTCACATAATCCAATTACCCTTGAAGCTATTTAACTTAAAACCAAGCGATCCGTATTTGTACTGGTTCTACCTATTTAATTCATACCAAGCCTTTATTTTTTTCCATAAGTTAAAAACAATTAACATATTCATGTAATACTTCAAACGCAAATCTTCATGTATCGCTTGTTCATAATAACCTTCCAAAATCATTTAATTTGTTTCGATAAACACAAGAATATCATAACTATAACAATAGACATGCCAATAAATTTTATTCCAATTAAATTTATTTGCATTTAACTATTACTCATTACAATTAAAACTCTGGCCTCCAAGATCTGGTATTCCTTGACCAAAATCTCAATCAATCAAAATCAGCCGAATATTTTAAATTAAAAAACATACTAACTTCTAAATACTACTCATTTCAATTTTCTTTCAACTTTTTTTTATTATTATTATCTATTTATTGCTATTGTACTCTCCAGACCTTTGAACCATTAAAATTTATATATGTATTTGTTACAGGACACTCATATGATTAAACATTTGACCCCTGTGCACATTAAAGCCCTTATTCCTCAATTTTAACAAGGTGAAAACTTGCGGACTTTTTTTCCTCACGCACTTGTAAACTATCCTTAAAAAATCATCTATAGCCTTTTATTCTGTGGTATGTTCTATTTATCCTTGGACTAGAGGCATTTTTTTTCACGCCCTTGTATTTTTCCGTCATCTCGTTGAAGGCATGGCGGAATTATTTCCTGATGCAAACATTTGTATTCAATTTACGGAATAACCGTATATATCGAAATATATTTGAAATGTAAAGCTACTATATCAACTTATTAGAGAGCGTCTTGGTTTCCCCTACCTTACACCAGTTGCTTTTATCAAAGGAGGGCGCCACATTTCAACCTCCTTGATCACACCACACCAGACAACTGATAAAATCATGCCTACAGTCATATCAGAAGACGATAAGCTATTACAGGCTGACACATTCCGAGTGTCAGCTGACATCCTGTCACATCGGCTAAAAAATGGATCTACCTTTAAATTAACACTCCAACCGTTGAACACTCTGATCCTCTCATTAACACCTTAATTGCTTTCAAAACCTTGACGATGTTCAAGGCTTTTACAAATAAACAGTCATTTCCCATCCAATTCAATTTGTCCCTCTTAGAGTAAGATTTTTAATGAGGCTACAACACTCATGTTTTCTGCGTAATTTAGGTTAATGGGCAACAGTGGAAATATTTTCATCAAAACTAAGCGGTCGTACTTTTCAATCAATTTTTGTTATAAGCAACGTGTATTTAGGTGCTATAGCATGATAGATCTGGTAAAAAATAGTAAACGGTATCGTAGCTATAATGTCAATGTAAATAAATTTAAAGGTGGGCGGACCCGATCGGATGTCCTTCATTACTTTATATTGTTCTGAATCATGCATACTCGCAAATTCACAAGGATAGCATAGCTTGCACATCATACTTGCATAACCTTTAAAATCACCTAAAGGATTTTCGTGTACATTAGAGATACATTATACCAGACACCTTATTTCGTAACGGTGAAATCATCAGGGTCACTGTTTGACCCCGGGTCACAAAATGGACACACGGGAAACATATCTTATGTTTAAAAAAAGTAAAAATGACAAAAAATGGACGAATTTTACATAAATGTTCAAACATCCCAGCCCCACAATAATAGTCATAATTGATCGAAATATTTGTGAATAGTAAGAACAATATTACCCCAACATCTGCCAATCGGAATATCATCCCTCATACTATTTCGTAAATTTGGAGTTTAAAACGTGCCTTCATCACAACCATCGTGCCAGTGTGGAAATCATGAGAGTAGGCAGGATTAGATGCATACCGACTCGAGAACTTCTTTTGTTTTGATCATCTCCATGACTCAAGTATTCTCTAGCAGAAGCACAAGCCACGCGCCTTGGCTCTAACCTAAGAGTGGAATGTAGTTTCACTCCAGTTGCGGGCCAATTATAGCACAATTACCCATTTCAAGTAGCGTTGGCATTACATATTCAGATTTTGTAACATTCATCCTGTGATTTCTGGTTACGAGGCCGGTCGTGTGACCACTTCCTTTAAATGTTCAAAGCTCCCAGCCGCATAAAACAT
>JAMKCH010025350.1:0-18478 GCA_023653785.1 Ophioderma brevispina
GTGACGAGATTTCTTTTCTCGTTGTGTGGTTTTTTAATTCTCAGTTTTGTTTGTGTGGCGAGGAAAAAAGGACGAGATCTGCTTTTCGTTGTGGATATTTTTTTCTAATTCTTAGTATTTATTGTTGGCGAGACAAAGTGGACGAGAATTTCTTTTCGTTGGTTTTTTTTAAATTCTTATGTATTGTATTGTTGGAGAGGGAAAAGGACAAGAATTTCTTTTCTCGTTGTGGTTTTTTTTTAATTCTTATAATTTTATTGTTGGCGGACGAAAAAGCACGAGAATCAGGTTCTCTTGTTGTGGATTTTTCTAATTCCTATATACTTTATTGTTGGCGAGAGAATCGTGTTCCTCATGTTGCATTTAATCAACGACGAGAAATATTTTTTCCAAAAAAAGGTCCCGAAAAACCGGTCTTAAATCGTGCCGTATCTAATTTCATCAGCTTCTATCGGTGCTTACGATTCGAGGTTTTACGGTATACCACATCTTCTAAAAGAGTTTCAAATAAATATTTTCAATTATCATTGGCTTTTGCACCATTAAGATACCACTTAAATGAAAAAAAACATGGGACATACCTTATCGTAATTTTGTTATTTTCTCGCTGAGAGCCATGCATTCAAATGGGGAATCCGTGGATATGGGGGAAAAGCTGAATACTTGATTCAAAAAGATGTTTAGAACGATCTATCCGTAACCGATGTGATGACGTGCAGCAAATTAGAGAGAGTAAAATAAGCTTTCCGATGATTCCAATTGGGACATATGCTCTTAAATGCCAACCCTGTACTAGAACTAGATTGAGATTATTTATCAATATTTCGAAAGGGGGAATTTCGCATTGAATTCACCTGTCATTCTCAAATTCATAGGTACAACTCTTGTAATGCATGAAGTTAACGTGGGCGTTTTTGTAAACGAATACTTGCCATTCGTGTAATTTGAGCCATACACAACGCTTGCATGCGTTCTATGCAGGAGCGTCCCCAGACTATTTTAAATGGGGGTGTTGACGGCAAAGTTAAAACAATAACACACAGTGGCGGCGCCACGGGGGGACAAGGGGGGACTTTTTCCCCCAATTTTTTTCTTGCCCCCACCCCGGATGAAAGAAAAATAAGGGATTTTGGGTAAAATTCGGCCGATTTTGGGGCCCAGAATTTCACGTTTTCCCCCGTTTGCCCCCCCCACCCCCCAGAACCAAGAGGTCTGGCGCCCGCCACTGCTAAACCCAAACCATTACCATTTTTTGAATGTAAATGTGCAGCATATATGTGGGAAAATATGCATATTAAAATTAATAAGCATAAACTTCATGCTCCAAATTGTGCCGGAGGAAGCGGGGCAAGAGCTGTTTTTAGGGCTCAATAGCACGTCTTTTTAATTTCCCGGCTGGCAACAATTCCCAAGTCCGCCTCTGCAAAATGATCATCCACTAACCAGACTAGCTGTAGCTGTAAGCGGTCGGTGATGAAAATGTATATGTGATGGGTCACATCAAAAGGGGGCACTTTGCATGTGACTGATTTTTGAAATTTTGTGTTAACTTTATGTAGATCTTTTACGGTTTAAAATGACACGTTAAATATTTTCTCTGTTTTTGGTGTCTTTGAAACTAACGTGACACTTTGCACTCTCTGTACACTAAATTTTCACATGGTAATAAAAGTGTCACTAGTTGCCCAACGAACTCAAAGTAACAATTGACAGGCTCTAACTAGCTGCGATGGCAGCTACTCACGAGTCACGTACTTCCAGTTACATGCGGTTATTCGTTAACGTTGCCGATTCGAGCCTGTGGCAGAATACTAAATTCTTTCCATAAAAGCAATTTTGAGGATCGATACGGGGGGAAAAAGATTGAAATTACCTTTTCATCTTCAAATAATAGTCAAGATGAAATTACCTCCTTTCATCTCACTGATAGTCAAAGAATATTGTTTAAACCTTTACAAACCGGTAACTATTGCATTTACGTTTGTTGTTCACCAGTCCGTCGGTGGTTCGGTCCGTTGCCAATTCGGACTCAGTCAATTCTGTCTCTCGATGGTCCCCAATGCGCGGTCCCATGCCAATTCGATCCCAATGGAAAAACACGTACCTTTCGGTCTCACCAAATATTTATATGCACCATATATCCGCAATTCGCGTCCCCATCCCAATTCGGACCCAAATGAAACACAAGGTGCCAATTTTAATCTGATTTTGGTCATTTTGTGATTCGGTTGCCTTTCTACTTTCTTTCTGATACTTCTGTGTAACTGAATATCGTAGTCGTTTTTTCCCTGGTTTTTGTTTTATCAAACACAACTTATAATAGGGCCCCCTATTGCGAGTCTCTCCCAATCGAGGAAAAAATTTTGCTTTGAGAGGGGCTAGTGGGTCAAGAAATGGCTGAATGAATTTACCTGGATTTCATCGATCTTATATCATCCGTGATGTTTCAGTCGATTACATACGGGTTACAATACAATTTGCTAGATTATGCGAGCTCGTGATCCCAGGGCCTTTCACACTAGACTAGAGTAAGCCTATAGAGAACTAAGCAACCGTGAGAGTCACAGTACTAATTTGGGTGATCCATGTAAATGTATCCTAATACATGTAGAATGTAGTAACACAATAAATACGGCATCATTTACCAACCCAAGAGTTACAGTTATTTGTTTCAATATAAAGTATTGTGTTGTCATGTTTTGCTTTTCACCTTTTTGTTGGAGAACGCTTCAGGGTATGGCCATGCTGTTAAAGTTGTAAAACAATATTGCAATAAATTACTATTCTAAATTGTATATGATTACATTATTGTCACAAAATGCATGACAAATATAATTCTGTTTGTGCATTCGACAAGAGGGGGGGGGGGGGGCATCATACTGTATACTGTCTCCGTTCCTTCAATAAGCACATGTGCCACAATAACGGTAAGATGAATAAAATCTAAATTGATTATCAAAATGAAAAATGTTTTCTTATTTGATAAATTTCCATGCGTAAATATTTAATGTAGATATAGGTTAATTATAATTTGCAAAACGAATGGTAAAATAGACTTAAAACACGCATAAAATTATCCAAATTGACGGAGCGAGTTTTTCCCTGAGGGGGTTTGTACTTTATAATATACTCAATGATTGTTTTACATTTATTACAATAAAATATCTTATTAAGTATGATCATGATTCGTTAATAAATGTTAGGCCAAGGTTTAAGTGGGTTACACGCACGTTATTGTTAACACGCGTTTCCTAATGGACCGAATTACCGTGGGCCGAATTGCCGTGAGGATCCGATACTGACTGGGACCGACTTGATATTGAGTCCGAATTGGCAGGGGACCGAATTGGTTTTGGGACCGAATCGGACCAGCCTGACAGATTGTTGCAAAATAATGCAACCATATCAACCCCCAACTGACACAATTTATGATGCGGAACGCTATAATTAGAACTTAATATCTGTTATAAAATTCAAAGTGGGTGTTTGGTATGACGGTTTTGAATTGTAATTTGAAGAGCTGTATCCTTGTAATTGGTTTATATAAAAAACGATTTATAAGTAGCAGTAAAAATCATTGTTCCTTTGCCGCGATCACGCACGTCCCGACCAGCTGTAAGCTTTCAAGAGGTAGGCAATAAGGGTTTGTTTCTTTGATGAAATGTCAAGACGTCGTAAAATAATCGGCATAGGCAACAACTTCCATAACGGCACGGAATCAGTCAGTTCAGTCAGTCAGAAGGGCAGTTTACACGGGATGTGCTCATACTGGGCTGGTCTCCCGACCAGCAAAAAACAATTGCATCTGTCCCACCTTACGTCAGAGAAGTGAGCCGTGATGTATATTACCGGTTAATGAAAATATGTGGACATGATAAAAATGGGGGAGAGAAGATGATACCCCCGAAAAGAAATTACCTTTCTTTCCACGTTTCTGGAGTCAACCGACCGGCGAAGCTTTTTTGTTACCCCTTCAATGAGATCTTTGAAACTGAAAAGGTCGTCAGTTTCCCTCTATCTGCTCCAGTAAATGCCACTACCTCGTCACTAGACGAGTGCTTCTATGAGCAGTGTTTTCATCATCTCGGCTGGATGATGTCTGCACGGCTGTAGTAAAAGGAAATGCATTGCTATGGTTTAATATGTGTATCGATTTTAAACACATACGGAGGGGTGGACCCATTCGATTTTGAGGGACGACGGGTTAAAGTTTAGAGGTAACTGCTTCTATTTTCATTATGAGAGCTCGGGTTATTCACGGGTCCACTTACCTTTCGCGAGTAAAGCTCTTCCTTTTACTGTACCTGTTTTTGGGTCTTATAAAAGACCGAGCTTTTTGTGACTTTTGATGGGGGTAACCGGTATGAAAGTAAATATAGTCCGCCGGGGGCCAAGTCCGGGCTCCATAGACGACAAACGGACTACAGCGTGATGAAAACGGAATACAGAGTGCCTATTCTTTCCCTGTTGTGGTGGACCTATGAGTCCGACGGGACTATAGAAAAAACTTCTACACTTTTTTTACAGGAGTCTATTTTGAAAAATAGTTTCCAATGTAAATAATAACAACATTTTCAGTATGACAAAGGATTTAAAAAGTACAGTTTTGTTATATCCACGCGGCATATTATGCAGGCGGATATATGACACATGGTTAACAAGACAATTATGGTTATCAGAGGAAAATTACATAAGTGGATAAGACACTCTTCCACTGATAGAGGCATATCGTGTCTGCAATCAGATACACAAAAAAGTTCTTTCAAGTGTTCCACAGGGGATTCGTACAGGCCCATTTCTGAAATACTCGTCATTCTTAAGTCTTTTCCTATAAACTCTACATACCAAACCAGTGGCTTGCTGAGCTTCGTGGATAGCCAAGAGGCAAGAGTAGGTAAGACCTTCAAACACTCATGACGACCTCAATTAGATTGTGAGGAATGGGGGTGTTCTTCACATCAAATAAATACTTTATAATGAACAATATCGAACAAGAAAGAAAACAGCCAACTGATATGTGACCACGTTCTGCAGACAGCCAGCTAGGCGATGTTACCCCAAATAGGCTGGGGAGACCCACTGGTCAAAAAGTCGCTTAGAGAAAAGGTTGGACCTGGATCAGAAAGATATACGAATTTTGACCTCAAAATACAGTTAGTACATATCTGTGGACACCCCAAAAGTGCTGTTGTAAATTATCTTTTCTTGTCCGGTGGTGTGGTGGTGCTATAACGTGAAGCGTAAAGAAGCTAAATGAAAAAGGCTAAGAAAACGGTATTAGGGGTATATATAATGGGGTATCATATAAGAAGGATAACGGAGTTTATATGTATATCAAAGCGATTGACGACGCTGGCCATATAAGAATAATGATGAATAGAGTCTATCTTGGTGATAAAAATGCAAAAAAATTAAAAAATAAAAAAATAGGCGGAAGAAGATTAGGACAAATATCGAAGATTTCTACCAAAAATAGGGTTGCTTATTCTTTCATAATGTTGATTATTCGAGAGTTATCTGCTTTACGTCTGTTGAATGGATTTTTCTATTAATATGGCTTGTAATGTGTTGTTTATTTATCCATAAGTAATAGTCCCAATTTTACATGTTACACAGGGTGGGGAGAGCGGGGGGGGGGGTCTAATTGAAATCCTAATCATTGTTCCTTTACTTGCTGTAACAAAATGTGTTGATACCAACGTTTTGTGTAGGCGGATTACTTAGTTGCAATTGATTCGTAATAATTTTGAGATGCAGTGGAAGCGGGATGGGGATATGGAGAAAATAACAACGGTTCAAGGAATTTGCCTTCCCACCCCACCTCAACCCCCTACAAGAAAAAAAAAAAAATAGCAACATACGCGAAATAGCTAGCGTTGCAAACTTGTCAAAATAAAAATAGCATGTAATGCGCCACAACGATCCCAAATGTCTAAGTTAATTGCTTAAACAGATCTGCATATTTATTGTTTTAACACACATTATGAGTTTGTGCTACACATGTGAGTGTTAGTAACAAGTTAGCAACAGAAGGAAAGAATGTCGTATAATGAGTAGCAATGGGTGATCGTTAAACCGTTATAGGTCCCAAATGCTGCCATCATCAGATTTTTCATTCCGTTGCCCACATATTGTGATTAATTTTTCCCATATATCACCTTGGAAGGGGATTGTCCCCCTGCTAGGAGTAGGTATGTTTCCACCGAAAAGCTGATCGTTCAGCGTGTCCTGCCCATTTAAAAATGGACGCCATTGTTTATGTAAAACCGCAATTATAATTCATTAAGATACTAAAGTTTTCACGACTACACGATACCAAGTTTTTAATAGCCTGAAGGGGGCTTAAAATCTAGGCGTCCAACATGGACCGCCGCAAGGAGGCATATTTTGCTAAATTGAATTAAAATGCCATATTGCTGAATAAGAACTAGGTGATTTTTGGGAGCTCCAACAAAAAATTTATGGGCCATTTATATTTTGCGCGACAGGCTTGTTTAAGATGCTGGTGATATATTACTCTAGGGTAGTAAATCAGGAAGAAAAGCATCCCTACTCATCTTTTCGACGTCATTGAACAACACTTTCTAATAAATGACCCTAAATCATTTTCAAGATGTTAAAAAAAATATTAAAGGGGGTATTGACTTGTCCTAGGGAGTGCCGTCTATAGCTGGTTACTACTTGGCCATTTAACTCGTAGGTTTAAATGACTCTATAATAGTTCATAGGGCAGACAACAACCCATATCAACCTGATTCAATAAAATCATAATAAATGGGTGTGACTGTATTAAGGAATACTCAGTGCCGTCATGGGTGTTTCCAGTAAAAAATAAAAAATATGCTTGAAAGAAGTGAACAAATTGTATAATGTAGGAGGGAAATTTAAATATGGTGCCGAGTTTCTTGCGAGAACATCAAGTGCTATCTATGTTTCTGATTGTAACCACAGGCTCCTTTCTCTCTATACTGCCTAGATCAGATTCTCCCAGCGTAAATAGGTTGAGTGGTCTGCCAATTATCCAGAAGTAAGGAGAAAAAGCCGGGAAAATGTTATCAATAGTTTTCGTAATGGTTCTTATTATGTCGAAAAAAGATGTGAAGGGGGTTTTTTTCGATTTATGTCCCCCGCAGCGGGATAACCGCCCGCCATCATGAGTGATGATCATGTCCGCAAACCCAAATGGTCATGTAATCTCTTTTAGGTGCTCTAAAAATATTACTCGCATTCTTACCCCATCTATTTGGCAATTTTCGTACATGTAAAAAAAACATGCCTCCTACCGGCGGCCATCTTGGACAATTAAATGTTAAGCCCACTTAAGGAACGTAGAACTTTATTTCGTTTAGTCGTGGATGAAAATTTCTATCTATAATGAAAATTACAATAGCAGTTTTTCATAAAAACCAATTGGTGGCCATTTTGAAATAGGCAGTACGCGCAATGGAACTTTTCGGGGCGAAAACATACCTAATCTTAGGGGGACACCCCTTTAAGGTGATATATTGGGAAAATTAATCACTAGATGGGTGCAACAAACTCGAATTATTAAGGCCCGTACAGCAACTGGCTTAATGGAACTAGTTATAGAAAATGATGTAACCTTGCGTAAAACATGCTTAGTTGTCCCAGCAAGGTTCAAACCAAATAACGGGGCACATATTTAACGTGTGATATTTCTGTAGTGAATTTGAGGTTTGGCCGTAATTGATTCAGAATTCGAACCCATCTTTTCCTAATTTTCTCTAAGATTTGTGATGCAAGGATGATGTAATCAAGGAATCTATAGAAAAAGATTGATGATTGGTATTTGTTCTAAGAATGACCTTTCAAGTAGCGGGATAGATTAATATGTGGTACCGATGGGGAGCATTGACAGCATTGACCTTGTTACGTTCTATATGGTTAGGCATATAGACATTGCAAAATAACGACGCCAATTAAAATTTCATATATTTAAATGGATTACATGTGAAAAGATGTATTCGTGGTGGATTACGACATTTGCTGAATTAACTATTCCAAATTTTGGCCCAACCTTAAAGGGCATAAGGCATGAAAAAAAAATTGGAGTTACATTCTGTAAAAACAGTAAAAAACAGGAAGAGGTGGCAGTTTTAAATTGAGCAGTACTGCACTGTTAGATTTCTGCACTAATAATTTTCGGGAAAAGAAAACAACCCATTTACAGTTGTAGTATCCAAATGGGAAAAGTTCAGCTCCACATCGAGAAGACGAAGAGGCTGTAAAGTAGGTTCACGCAATAACATCTTGCAAAACAAAAATCACCGGCACAAGATGGGGTGCTCGCCCACATACCCTACGTTAGACGGCATTGCCCTGGGCTACTCATGTGCAGAGGTGTTGCCCTGTATGGAAAAGATTAACACATGCCAAGAAAAGCGTGATTCAGCGTTAATGCCTCCTGCCGGCTTATTACAGCGAGGAGGCCTCCGTCCAACACAACGGAAAATTTACACGTCCTAGAAGGAATTGCTCCTCCAGATATCCGTCGTAGGGCGTAGCGAGCATGCAAGAAGGTAGCTGCCAGATCTCAGTGAAGCACCCGATGTTGGACAGATAATGCTGCCAACCGCCTTAAATCCAGAGAGAATTCATTAAAGCAAGTCCAACTCTTGAAAACAGTCCTCTCTAAGGAGCTGAAGATAGTCGCCTTGTGGAAAGAACCTATTGGTATTGAACCTTGTGAGCATCTTCCACCTGGTGACCTGACTCTCATGGGCTGAATGGTGCTGCCTCAACAAGATTGAGAACCAGAACGGACGATCTAAGGCTTCCTTGAAGAAGTGGGGCTTATCTGGAGCAGAATAAGGACATACCTGTGGTGTGGAAAACAGCACCACAGACAGGAACATTGCCCATGCTGGAGCAACAATGCACAAACAGATGCGGAATTTCAGTGAAGCATCCAGACGTTCTACCCATCTCTGGCTGGGTCCTATTTGAGAACAATAGTGTTTGGACACGATAAAGAAGAAGATATCATGCTAGACATTTAGGTTAAAGAGGGGTACGTATTATGGCCCCATGGCATTATGGACCTCTTATAACTTTTAACTAAGGATGGAAGGAGGTCCTTTCTGCTACGGAAAAGACCATCATCAAAAACTATAATTCATTTGTTTTCAGCTATAAACGAATGTAGTGTCCTGAAAATCAAAGGACAAGTTTCAATTTAAAACCCTTTCTAGCAGTTTCGAATGGTCAGTGACATATTAAACATCCCTATTTCCTCTTGAGCCTCGGTCTGGAGGTTGTTAATATAGCAATATAGTCACTGACATTAGCCAGGTATGAGTACATGTATCTATCAATTCCTAAGCTACATCGCAGATTCCAAAAGGCTCCAGGCTGTATGGATTAATTGTGTAGGTTGATCTGGGATGGACACCCTATATTCCTGGTGTAGAACCTTGGACAGGGCCATACGGACCACGTGTCGAAAGCAAACTCTGTTGGGAGCAATAAGTTCGTTGGGAGCAATAAGTTATGACTTTTTTAGCTTGGCATATCACTGGATCATTTTGAGGTCTTACATACCCCGCCTTATATTGCAAATACCGAGGTGGCCATATGCCACTAAGCATGGGGTAATAGGGAAACGTTTGAAACGACTTTTTCGAAGCCAAAGCTTTCAATTGGTGATGAAAATACCATTAAGCAATGAAATGAAATTATTGGAAATTCGATCTTGTTTGAGAGGTCCATATTACTCCACTTTACCCATACCTGTGCCGTGCTTTTGGCAGTTCCAATAGCAATAATTTAAATTGTGTGCATATTGACATATATTCTTGCAAGAATGCATTGTTCGGGATTTGCATGAAATTAGTCACTTGGCGAATTTTACGTATGAGGCAGCAGCTAAATGTGTTGATTTGGTTGGGAGCCAGCTCACTGTTGATGTTGGGTTTGCGAGGTCTATATCCACCGGTGGGGCACGAAAGGTAGCAAGGGCAATCATTGAGAAGTGATCTGCAGTCTGTGATGTGGAGACCACAATTGACAGACTGGAGATGGCCCCCCCCCATCGGTGCATATTGCTGGTGAAACGAAACAGGCTCCTGATGCGAATCATGTCAATGTGCACTTGCGTGAAAAGATTGCTACCAGGAGGGACTAAGATGTGGAAAGAGGGTGAGAGTGCAATTGGTCTGGTCTTGGGTATCTAGCCACTAGTTCCATGTCTGTAAGATGTGAATGGGGAGCTGGAGCGTTTAGCGGCGTGACAGACGGGTAGACGAAAGCGCAGTCTCTGTCCACTGAGTTGGTGTGATTTTTTGACAGTATTATGCAGCAGTGGGCTTGTTGTCCAACAGAGCAGGCGTTCACAGTTTAGGTGTGTGATGTTCTATCGAAGCATTGCAGGTGCCATGCCTGAAAAGCACTGGTCGAGTGGGAGTGGGGACGAGGCAGCCAGTAATGGTTTTCATGGTCTCGTTGAAAAACGGTGTCCAGTTTTTTGTATGAGAGCTGTATTGCCCATGAGCTGGGCGGATATTTCAAGCGCGGTAGACTAGAGCCAGGGCGGTGGTGCGTAGAGTGGAGGGACTAGCACCCCATGAAGATCCAGCAGGCGGCACAGGAGGTTATTTTTTTAACATACTGACTCGAGATGCTGCCGATAAGTAAGATGCCGATCAATCTTCACTCCCAGATGAAGTGGTGGAGGAATGTATGGCAGGGCGCTACTCATTAGGGTTAAGGTGAGATAGGACGATAAGCCCCTTTGGTGTTCAAATAAAAGGCAGTAGCAGTGTCTTAGCTTCACTCAGCTTTCGTCTCCGGTCTTGCGTATGCTGCGAGTATGCAATATTCTGCAGTACGTATACTTTCTACTACAGTCCAGTTTCTATCCAAGTGAAGAAGGGCAATTAAGATCATCGGCGTAGCCCATATTGTCTAGATGTGTTGAGGGTATGTCGCTGTTACAAGTTAATCCTGAATGGAGTCAATACTGATCCTTGGGGACTAATGATTCCTCAGACGGACTCAGTCAATTGCTCTGCCCATCACGATCCGGGATGGACCTGCGAAGCTGAGGTGTCAAGCCCTGGTGCAAACACGGTGTCATATGCTGCAGTAAGGTCACCAAGATGACCGCCTCGCCTTACGACGGCTTTCAAAGCTTCCCAATTCATTTGTGCGTTTGTTGGACAGTGTGCTCTGGCAAGGCGCAATCCTGGTACGTCAGGCAGATGGGATTCGTTGACTGGCTCTAACCGGGCTAGGATCAAGGAGTTTGAAGAAACCACTGTGGGGTGATATTGTGGTCGGTAGTTCTTGGGGTGTCAACAGTTCTTGTTTGGTTTGGGGAATTGCGATGATGGTAGCCCGCCTCCAGATCGTGGGTAGGACTGGTTAGTAGGCAACATGTGTAGAACTCCTGGAGTCCATTCAAGACATTGGGGCCACATGTCATCAAGATCCGTATGTATATTTATCAGGCCCCTGGGCTTTCCACTCTTTAGTTGGCTGATAGCAGAGTTAAGCTAATCTAGTGAGAAGGGTGTTGAAAGTGACCCGTCACGCCCAGGCTCGACTAAGTGGTGATCTTTTTTAACAGAGTGTGTGTGATCCTTATCAATATCCTTGAAAACGACCATTTGCGAGGATTTTGCTCAGCAATTGAGTTGGCAGAACACAGGACATCTGATTGGTTTGGAAACTCTGGCTGGAGGCGGTTTATGGTCTCCAGGCCTTCCTGCGAGAATAGTGAAGTCAATTCAATGGACGCGATCTCCTCCCAGCGCTCAACGACGGCTTCCTATCCAAGTAATTTGTCAGATCTGAAGCCTTAGATGTCGCTTCTTCCCCGTTCACAGAATTCACGAATTCATGTAAAGTGTCAATTCCTCATCCCAGGATGCGATATAACTGCGGCGACAGTCACTGGGATGCTTCTTTGCTATCTTATGAAGAGTTTACATAGTGCTGTGTAGGAAATGTCCGGTTGGAGGAGGTATGTGTCAGAAGGTTGGGCACTTCTGACCACCAGACCTGGAATATTGTAAATATGGGTCAAGCAACTCTTACCAGGATCGTGATTTTTTCAGATTGGGGCTGAATTTTTAGGGAGCAAATTTAAAAAAACTGGGTGCAGATTTTTCGGACACTTTCATGTGTCAGGATATTTTCGGTCATTTTTAAACATTTTGGGGTAAAATTTTTTGACTTTTCTTTGGGGGGACGCTACTCGTCCACCTCCTGACTGCTATAGTTTCACAGACAGGAACCTTCTTCACATATTGAGCCTAAATCGGACCCAAATATTTCCGGGTGTCCTGTAAATGCCGAAAATCGTGTAACCTCGCATGCATCACCTTAAAATTGAAACTCCAAAAGACTCTCTAGCAAGTCTGCGGGAACTTTAGGAGGGGCATATTTACGCCATGGGGAAATGGAGGATTTGCGCTAGGGGAATACGAAAGAAAATTGTAAGCAAGAGGTGCTAATATGAAAGTCTTATAAACATTTTAATCAGTGGAGGGGGGAAACGTGAACCTTTTGATGAAAATCTCATAAATCAGTTTGAATTCCACATTTTTGAAACGGAAGGGAAGGGGGACGCGAATATTCGACGAAAAAAGTTAAATTCTCCATTCCTCCCTGGCTTAAATAATGACCGTTCCTTTATAAAAATATACAACATGGGACCTTAACTCAACAATAGAATTCTAAAACTAATGACCATACCGAAATTCATCATTCACTTTCAGATGGTAGGAAGTGACATGTCAAACATGTGTGTACGATTTAGTAATGTATAAAATTCGTACGGAAAAGAACGGGTTTGACCTTGACCCTTGTTTAGAGTAAATTAGGTGAATAAAATAACAAACGGTTATAAAATATGTCTTGTACTGTTTATATTAGCAACTAATATATTACTCACTTTGTCCTCCCCCCTGCCTTTCACAAGATCCATAAGCATAATCCTGAATTTTGTTACCCCAACCCTTACAAATTTGACACAATACTCAGGGCTCTGACCCTTTTATCTAAAACAAATGGCCAGTACGCAACTGGACAGACATTCAGATTTTACAACAGGCACTTTTCATAATATCCCAAACATGGTAATTAATGAACTGAACTCAAAAATCGTAAGCTTTCCGGCCCGGTCCTCCACATTTTGAGGCCGTGGGTCCCAGCCTACAACCCATATCGGGCTGAAATGTAATAACAAATTGAGATGGAATGTTCACAGAAAGAACGGTATTGCTAAAGCATACCGTGTATTGGGATGCTTAAGACGGAATCTCAGGTGTTGTCCACAGTCAGTTAAAGAAAAACCGTAGCGTCACGAGATGATCCATGAGCTGGCTGGGAGACACTGGAAAGCCGAAGGAAGACGCTATAACCGCGATGGTGTACCAATCCCAACAACATGGAGGGATCATAAGATAACCATATTATTTTCAATACGACAAAACAATGAAAACCATCTCTACTTTAAAAAAAATGTATGGGAGACTAATCTATAAATTCAGTTTTTTCCCACGCACTTTAAAAATGGAACCAACTGGACAACGAACGTGACCACATGTAGCCACTGTTGCTTCAAGGAGCATGGAGCAACTCGTACGTCAAGGAAGTAACTCAAACACAATGTAACCAAAGCCAATGAAGGAAAGCACCCAAACGCAAAATCAATACAAAGCTCGTAACACCCTGCACAACCAGAACCAACGGTTGTGAAATACAGTTTGAGATGAGTATACCGACGAAACAAAAACAGAAACAAGACAGAAGATGTTTAAGTTTCATCCATATTAATACCACAAGGTGACAGCTTGATACAGCAAACTATACATATTTTTACGAAGCCTTGTATCAAGACAGATATTTGGCCGACTAACTTTCAATTCCGTAGACATTTTAAAGGGGGGGGTGTTTGACCTCATTCAAAAAATATTATTTTTTGAGCATATTGGACCTACTGTCACATTGTTAATTAACCCTTGTACAGACACGTCAGCATCCTGCAATTTGTCCGGAGTCGGCCTTACAAAGGGAATCAAAAAAAAAATTGTGCATGAAAAAACACAAAATTGCCACTGAATTTACTCAACTGTGACGCAGTTGATGTTCCATGATCTGCATATTTTCGACTTTTCTAGCTTAAAGATGAAGGAATTTGCGGACGAATGAGGTGATATGAAAGATTTTCGCGGCTGATCCATCTTTACCCCAGGCCAATGCGGATATTCACAGTTTTCAGTTCCCCTATTTTTGTCTGAAAGTGGTGGACAAATCTTCTACAAAATCAGGTGTTATGTGGACATGTGTCTTTGTTATTCGCTTGTTTTGGAGTTAGCGGACATTCTAGGTGGCAATAAGTTCCTTGTATTGCGGTTTATTACGTTATAATAACAAAAGAGGTGTATTATAATTTTATGCAAATTATGCAAATTTATTCAAAAATTTCGAAATTGTTCATACGGGATATATAAGACATATATCTAACGTATGTGGACCGTATAATAGTCATATGTTTAATGGGTTGTACTACGGGCTGTATATAGCAAATCTCTTAGAGGCAGCACGTATGACAACATTTCGAAATTGTAAAATTGTAATAAATTGCATTTAAATTATAATAAATTAGCCTTACACTCATTTTGTTATTATAACGAGAAATAAACCGACAATTACAAAGGACGGCGTTATGTGGCCACCTAGAATGTCCACGTTTGAAACGTACTTTTTAACGTAGCTTTGGATCTACGTATCTTAAATTTCTAGCAATTTTCTGACGTTGGTAGTGGACAATTTACTTATATGATACCCAGCAACTGCTATCAACAATACGTAGTGAAGAAACAAAGGGATTTTTGAGACCCATATGGCTGTGGTCCAGCTGTATCCATTGTACGTGAGTCAGTATAAAACTGAGCAATATGTATAATAATTTAAGGCAAGTAACAATTTATTCACAAATTTAATAATGAGCTGCCAAGCGAAAAAATACATAAATGTGTGTTTAAAAGTATAGGGCTTACTTTTCTCTTTTTGTTTATTGTTATGTTTCTTTCTTCATGCTTTGCTGTTTTTACCAAGTAACTCCAAGCCTGTAGCTAAGGCTGCCTTTTTGGAATCATTATGATCAGACAAATACTGTGGTATACTTTTCAACATGATTGAAGAAATTTAAAAACATGTTCCCCTGTGTAATCCTGGATTTTCTCCTGCTGACTATAGCTACCATTAAGAAGTGCTATTATGCATTTTTGTTTCGGCCATGCTATGCTATAAGGCTCTGTGATAACTGTCGTTCTGCTACCTTTCAGGGTACTGAAAAAAACCCTGTTTGGTCCATGGACTATATATTTTTAATTTTGCAAGTGTCATCCAAACGAGTGGGGTGGTCGATATCAATCCAATGTTTTACCAGTAAGCTTGGATATTAATTAACCTTTTTCCCAGATGAAAATCAAATCTCCTTTCTAATTTACAATAAGGAATATCGACGTTTTAGTACGGAAAATGAACATAACATAGCCATGTAGTATATTGCTTAACACTTAAGTGCCCAAGGGGGGTGGGGGTTCCATAGTACCCAACATTTAATTTTTTTTTTGCCATTTCTCGGTTACGCAATCAAATTTTTCAAGGAGTTTTTTGCTAATTGTCTGATTTATGAATACGCTTTTCCTGATACAAACAAAAATTAAATCCGCCCACGGCTTCATAAGAATAATTAGGTTGGGTCCCTAGGACCCCCCCTCCTTGGGCACTAACGGAAGTGAAAAAAATCAAGATATTTTACTAATTAAAAAATTAAAGTAATTAAATCTTGGGATTTATTTGCTTAGATATATACCTTAGGAGGTTTTTTTTTTTTTTTTTTTTCTTAGGAGGCAATTAATTGATAATAAATAATACTTAAATCAAATTAACCTTTTATATGCTCATTGCATGAATTTTAATTTTGTCATGACCGTGCTCTTAACTGTGTAAGTCTATGGGAAAACTAAGGAGATTTTGAAGTTTCTGAGAAAAATACAAGATGGTATAAATTTGGCTATATTTTTCAATGATTATTTTAATTGGTTATTCTAGAGTAGATATAATGAATTATTTTGGTGCAAACCTTATATAGTACGTCAGTCCGGACCAGTTTTGGGCACCAAGGGGTAGGTGGAAGAGTAGAAAATTTTCATGGCTACCACATGTTAGGTACATATGTGGGGATCATCGCCTGGGTGGATGTAGAAATCAGAAGTGGTGCAATGTTTTTTATGGACCAAAAAAGGTCAAAATTGACCCAAATAAGGTAAAAATCGTAGAATGGTGATGTATTTATTCCAATTTTGGGTCAAGATACACCCCAAAAGAGCAATATAATAGTCCAATTTAATAGTTCCATCTTGATTGAATCGCCTTGACTCCAATACCCATCTGTGAAATATCGTGCCCGTATCATTTCAACCAGTTTTGATATGAGGGCTAAAAACATGATTTATGAAGCCTGTTAGAATACTGTGTAAAAATAATATATATATGCACTTTTTCACTCATAATATCTAAGTTAAATATTTTAAGTCCTACGATTCACAGAGTAAATGAGACAAATAGTACATTTCTACAGACACCATTATTATATTCTGATCATTTCCTGTAAAATCTGTGCATCCGGGGGACGAGGCTATTAGCGAGTGGATCTTTAATAAATTTGACTCCAAAATTGAGCCTAGAAAGGGGCCTAAAAGAGGTCAAAATAGACCCTAAAAGAGTGTGAAATAAAAGCTATAAATTGGGCAATTATACTGTGGAAGTAAATGTTTTGAGAAGCAAATAGACAAATGGTTGCACTTTTCGTCAGCTGGCAACCACATAGATTTGCCTCAATTGACGAAACGATTGCCATGTTGGCAAAGGTGGACAATATCATCATCATCTCATGCATTGCTCCTCCCACTTCAAAGTAAAGCTGGTATCTCTGCTGCATAGCATATCAGAGTGGGTTAGTGATCTGCTTGGACATGGAAGACTATACAGAATAAAGGTCTGATATAATCTGGTCCTTGACTTGAAAGCAATGCCCACCAAACTGTGCTCTCTTCTGTACCACAAGTGTGGAGATAGGAGGTATTTCACCATAGATCCGATGTTAGTAGGATGTTTTTTTCCAGGAGATATTTTCAACTCGCATGAGTTGCATAGTATAAGTGCCAGTAAGATGTTTTCCACACAGGCCTGTAGAAGGCAATCTTAGTAATTTGCTCTGGAGACAGCAGAGTTTCATATTATATACTTAACCATAATAGTAAAACAGTTGTGATAATTTCAGGGCAGAAATAAACCAAAAGATCAGATTTAACAACATTTAGGATAGCTTTCATTCTGAAATTCTAACTGTTTCTCCTACTGGATACAATTGTTTTTACCTAGTTTCAGGAGAAAAAGACTGAAATTGTGCCGTATTGGGTTAAATTTTGACCAATTTGGGTAGGACCATTTTAATACCTTACAGTTTTTCATTGCGAATGTCAATAGAAGGAACATTAATTTAGTAGAGGGGCGATTTTTTTTTTTCAAAAGGGGACTTCCCAAAAAATAACAAAGAGGGCAAATTTGGTCCCCCAAAATTACAAAAGGGGCAAATTTGGCAAAAAAATTACCTTAATGTTCACCCTCTTAAAAAAAACATAAACTCTATATTTTTTCGCTCGCAAAATCTATTTTTGGCCCTTTTAAGCTCTTTTAGGGTTATGGGGCTTTTTTGAATGGGAGCGTCAGCCCCACCGACCCTCCCCTGGTTACGAGCCTGATGTTGCTCACTGTTACCAATTTTAACCTTTTAACAGCGCAAGACTGCAGACATGTAAACCGTGCATTAATTGGTTAATATATTTTGACCAAATTGGGTGTAATTTGACCATTATTATCCAAAGTTAAAATTTTGGATGGTGCTACTAATAAAAGTGAATATAGGTTTTAAATTGACAACTGATTTACCCATTTTAAGTCATTTTTAACCTTTGGCCATTTCTGGGTCAATCTTGACCCCAGATTCCAACATTCAAATTCTTCAATCTACAGCTATATAGTGGGGCAAATGAACTGCTATTACATTTTAAATTAAGATGGAATAAAATACCATTCCATGATTTTTACCATATTTGGGTCAATTTTGGCCCCTTTTTGGCCCTTTCTGGGGTCAAAAATAACCCCAGATTCCAACATTTAAATTCTTCTTGAATCTACAGCGATATAGTGGGGGAATTAAATAGTATTACATTTCAATACGAAGTAATGAACTACCGGAATAAGAAGTGTTGAAACCTGAACTCACTTTATTCCATCTAATTAAGAAGGAATAAATACATCACCATTCTATGATTTTTGCCATTATTTGGGTTAATTTTGACCCCTTTTTGGCCCTTTCTGAGGTCCAAAATACCCCAGATTCCAACATTCAAATTCTTCAATCTACAGCTATATAGTGGGG